>UYYG01001176.1:0-221908 GCA_900625125.1 Dracunculus medinensis
AGTGCTAGGACATCCGCGCATATAGCTAACGAACCATGTTGTGGCTAGAATCAACATTCCAATGAAATTTATAACGCGGAGGACACAGCGTTCCCAAAAATCTTAATTATTTCAAGTCAGACATATTTCGAACTGATGAACTGAAACCATGTTTTTATCTTTGGAATAGCCGGTCAATGACTTGGTTCCAGTTGAAGTTCTGTCTCCAGGAGCAGTTCTGCAGCGATAGCGGCGAAATGTGATAAAAATCGATACTGCAGCGATATGGCAATGAATATGGAGACAACTCGAATATGTGATTACCAATTTAATTCGCCTATTTCGCTAGGAGTTCGAGAAAAGTGAAATATTATGAGATCAGGATGGAACCCTGTTATCAATTAAAGTCCATCAAAGGTCATTTGCTTTTAAAGCCATGCGTGTGCAATTTTAAATCACCAACCCTTCACGAAGTAATTTCTGTTATTCACAAGTTTATAACCAATAAAATCACCAGGGAAAATGAATGAATGAGCTAAACTCTTCAAATGTTACCCAGTGTCTCTTTTAATATACCTCCACAAATTATATACACTGGTGTGGGAGAGACAGCAAATCTCATATGACTGGAATACGCAAGAAAGGTG
Source organism: Dracunculus medinensis (assembly GCA_900625125.1). Classification (NCBI taxonomy): domain Eukaryota; kingdom Metazoa; phylum Nematoda; class Chromadorea; order Rhabditida; family Dracunculidae; genus Dracunculus; species Dracunculus medinensis. Next base: position 627 of record UYYG01001176.1, read on the forward strand.
AACCCCCTGCAACAATTATTAAGAAATCAACTTGATAGATGTTTCTGGGAATCTTTTGCCTCTCTTCCGCTGAATAAACACAAGGCAGTTTGCGACATCAAAGCGCACCTTAGATTAGGTCTGTGTTGACTAAATTTTACCCTAAAAAAGGACTGGAACAACCTTTCAAATGTCGACAACCAACCCACATGCTTCATCAACTTTGCTGTTGCTGTCGCGAAAACAAAACTTCGCACCTATCAAGCTGTAATAGGCAGAGTGCACTACGAAAACTGGCCAAAGAGAGAGGAAGATATCGGAAAATTATGCAGTAACTATCCCTGTCTACGGTGTCCGCCGAATGGATGGAGTCCCACAAGACCACCCACCTCTCTCGGATATGTGCACCTCGCTACTGCGTAAGAACGTCGTCACGCTAGTCCAACCAAGTTCTTCGTTGCCCACCACAGGAATTTCTCGCTGCCCGTGATGGACGTCATTAAAAGGCGCCAGTCGAAATCGATGGTGCCGACGGCACGCCTTCGACGCAAAGGCGGTCCACTGCTGAGAAACGACTGCCTTCGTGAAGGGCATCAAATCGAGAGGCTTGGAGGCGTTTTATCCTCGTCGCTGGTGCAAAAACCAAAATGCCAGTTGTGCGCCACCCGCTAAAGAGACTTCCGCGTGCGGCAAACAATCGAATAATTTAAAATCCGAAAACAATTCATTTAAAGCAAAATGCACTACAAACCGATAAATGAAATAGTTGAGGACATATTTCGAAATAAATAAATTTATAAGTCGAAGAAATCCAATTTCCCGAATATTTATGCAAATATTTATAAATATGCAAATATTTTCATGAATATTAGTTATTCCACGATTTAAATGGCCAACCAATTATTCCATACCGATGGTTGAAGGATTTTATGACTGATAAAAACGAGAAAAAGGTAAGGAGAAGGCGAACGCGGCCGTGGCCAAAACACAGCCCATTGTGGCCCACATTTACTGCTTGCTATTAAATTTCAGTTATAGCAGTGGTACTCAGTGAAAGCCACGGAGAACGAAACATTTCTGGAGAGCTGCGGAAAAGGAAGATGAAGGACCGCGGAGGCCAGCAGAGGGTGGTTGGATTATAAGAGTGTCATGTTAAGTTACAAATTAGAGTATAAAAATTTAATTTCTTTTCCAAGAACTTAATGCTTGAAAATCGTAATTGAAAATCCCATAAAAACGGGGAATAAGTGGGGAAAAAAGGAAAAAAAAAGAGAAAAGATGAGATTTGCTTGTACTTCACGAATTTTCAGCCAAACACACCGTACGGTATTAACTAAAAACTTCGTTAAAAATAATATTCTGCATTTCAAAATTAAATTTGCTTCTAGCAAATTTAATACGAAATTTTTTTCCAAACTTAATATGCAGTTTGTGAAATATTTTATGCTCACCGCATTTTCATTTTCACAGTATTTTTATTTATAGTAATTAATTTTTATAGCTTTTTTTTGAATTAAGCAATTTTTCTCAAAAAAAACTAAATTGAAAAATTGAAAATTGTTGGAAAAATTCGAGTGATGCTGACGATTCACATCTACCACTATCGATAATCAATCCACTATTTGGAATGTTCGTTCAACTTAGGGAGCCAGCGAAACAGACTTATTAGTAACGGTGACCCTTCAAGAAGAAAGCATTCTAGAGATATGGAATTGTTGATTCACAAAAAACTTTTTTATATGCTTTATCTTAAAGAATTTCTATTGCTATTAAATTTCTCTCAATCCATTTTAAAAAGATGGAACTTTCTGAATGGAGACAATGGGCGGGTGGAGGGTTGGGGGGGGGGGGTGCGAAAGTGAACAAATCTGTAAGGATAGACATGTGCAAAAAAGATTGAAAACAACTGACTTAAATTTGATTAAAATTACTCGTTATTTTAAAACAACTTCAAAGTGAGATCTATTTTACACGCATATATAGTGTTTGATTAAAAAAACATTTTAGTGGGAATGGCATCCAATGAATATTTTACAAATATGTGCACAAAAACTATAGTTATCTGATATATACAGATCCGTTACAAGCTAAAAGATTTCGAAAGCTTAATTTGCTTTTTAGATATACAAAAAAAGAGAATGTAATCTTGCTAAACCAAGTTAGTAATTTCAAATTGGAAAGCTGATTCACAACAATTATTTGAGGATTTTTTTTTTCCATATTTTTTTATTCGCTATTTGTGATAGAGCTCTTAGCTTAATCGCCGATGAAAATCTTGATTTCGACCTCCAGTGCAGAACCATAGTAAAGAAATCCTCAAGGATACTAAATTTTATTTTCACTCGTTTTAAAATAGAAATCCAAGTTTTCTTATCAACAAAGCGTTCGTTCTGCCTCTTCTTGATTATGATACAACCTGTCATTGCCCTAAATAAACTGAAGAACTCCAAAAATACGCCGCTTCTCTTCCAGTACCAGTCATAGCTATATGACATACATCTTCACCTATACAACGTCGACTTACTCTCAATTCGTCGAATTAAACAAGATTTAATTTACACTATAAAATTCTATATGGGTTATGTTAAAGTAGATTGTTCAAAATATAATAATTTTAACTTAAATTTCAACAAAAACTAATGGATTAAAATTGTTAAAACCTAAGTGCAATATTAAATTAAGCACTTTTTTATTCGCACCATTAACTAGTGGAATACTGGAAAAAAATGTTATCAAACGACGTAATTCCTATCTAGTTTTAAAAAAGATTAAATAATATCATTGATATTCAAATTTTACAGTTTTAGTCTTTTATCATCCGATTTATAACCTTTATTTGTTTCATTTCTCATTACATCGTTAGTTTTTCTTGCATTCACTTGTGTCGCAATTATTAATTCCTTTTCATTTGATATTTCGTTTTTATCAATATAAGCACATGGCGCTTGCCACCCTCCTTGGTTGCTTAAATAAACTATCGTTAATTAACCACTGACCTGCATTATGAAACGCATTTTACTTTTTTTGTTTTTCACTTATTAATTTTCACATTTTCATATAAATAATATAGAATTTATATTATTTATATGAAAATTTATATTTTTATCAGATGTATTTTGAATTTACCGCTTATTTTGGAACAAACTATTCTTTTCTTTGATATCTTAATATCTTCGCACAAATTTTGCATGAAATTTTTCATATGAACGATAAAAAGAATAAAGCCAAAATTTCGTAGAGGGATAGCTTCAATTTATTCAATAATCATTAAAAAGAAAACAAGAAAGAAAAAAATAAAAGGAAATGAATAGAGTAGATAATTTTAACAAAGTTAAATAATCGAATCACCTTTAAAATCTAAATTACCAATTTTCTTGTTTTTCTCATATTTTCTGATATTCTTGATCTCTATTTCTAAAATGAGAGTCAAAAACATTACTTCTCGACCTATGTGCTAGTAAAGAAGAAGAGATATGATTGAAAATAAACCTTTTAAATCAAAAAAAAATTATTTGAAATGATTATGTAAAAAAACTTTGAAAAAAAATGAAAATAACCCGTAAACCATTTATTACAACAAAAACTTCATAATAAAATTATAAAATCCACAAAATTATTTATTTTTTTTATTTTCAACCAACTGTTGTGTCTTTACTTCCATAAGTTTCTCTACTAGGCAATCCGAAAATTTTTTTCGATATTCGGGAGATAAAGCACTTAATAATTCATAAATAGATTCATAATACCGGATGTGCAGCTGCAACTGTTCGAAATCACCATGCATATTATCATACTCATTTGATGTTACACGCCATCCACGGTGAGTGATCTCCACGCAATATTTCGTTCCTGTTAATATTTGAAAAATTGGTGCAATAAAGACTAAAAAAATCAAATCTCTTGTTTGATACTATATAAGAAGACTTGTAATAATAAACAATTGTTAACTGCTGAAATTTGTTTTTTAGATGTCTTATCAATTATAAATTATGCGGTTTGTATGGTAGAATAGTCGAATGCTTGTTGTTTAGATTATTCAGCCTCAAGATTCAGATGCTGCCTTCAACAGGAAATGAACCTGGCTGGAAACCCATATAATAAATGACAAATACTGTACAATTCCGAGAAATTTAGGGGTATGAGAATGAATAAAAATACCAATTAAATTTTGAGAATAGATTGAGAATTGACCTTCAAGAAGAGTTATATTGACAAAAACAAGATCTGGAGCTTGAGGTAACTTGTTGGATATAGATATTTCTTTCACTGCAAAGGATATTTCTTCTATCACTAACTTCGTATCTCCGATGAGATTCAATTGACTACTTTCTGTCCTGAAAATTATTATTGAGCGAATTAAAAATTACGAAATTACATTTCTTTTAAGCCAGGTTCGGACCCTTTAAAAAATTAAGAAAATGAAAGTAATAAGCAATTTATAAGCGATTTCGCAAACAATTCTCTCGCCAAGTAATTTCTTAACAAAACTGGTCTCGCCCGAGAAGTCATTTGAACGAATCTAACCAAAAATAATGAGTATTTTCAAAAAAATTCCACTAAAGAACAAATGAATATGAAAATGAAAATGCATGGTTACTGACTTGATACATGGTTACTTACATGGTTACTGGACTTGTCGGCTAGCAGGAATTTCATCAAAGTGCAACCAACCATGAAACCATCAGCCCGCGCTTCGCTTCGAAGGCGGCACTAAAGGTGAAATGCAATGATTCTAGCTTAGTCTATCTCAGCTGGCCACAAACGCCGTTTACAGTAGGAATACTTCTCCAACGAGAATAGAATGGCTCAGTGGGTTGTTGATAAGTTCCGAGCGCCGATACTGAGGTTCGACTCCCGCAGGAGCAAGCCCCAAAAACCCGCGTGACTCACCTGCATCTCTATCGCCGTTGGAGACCCTCTGGCATCTCTGCCCAATGCGACAAGCCAGCGGAGCGAGTTTAACCGGTAATGGCGAGGACTCTTAAAGAATTTCTCCAATTCACTTTACCAGAAATATATCTAAGATTCTAAGACTGTCTTCCGACTGAAATTGCTTTCGAAAACTTACATTTTTTTCTGAAATCATCCAAAAAATAATCAAAAAAGTTGATGAATAATGAAGAAAAAGCTCTTCTAAGCATAATTTTTTCATCCGTTCATTATTAATTTTTCTTTTTTTCAAAATTAGCGCAGAAAAAGCACTTAGCAGAACAAATTCCACAATACTGAAAGGTGGAAAAGTAACTCTCCGACCGCAACGAACATCCCACAATAAGCTTTTTAAGCCGATAGTTATCAAGTTAAACAATTCGCAGCTGCCGTGATATCCCAACACTATCAATCGGCTTCATATTCAGTTTTTTACTATCAATCGGCCGCGGAGTACTATTTTTTATATGAAGTATTTTTAAATTTCATTTTTATTTAAAAAATTATTTAATATTTTACGTTATTACTTTTATGCGCCGTGTTTTGCGTGTTTTTTTAAGTTTTTCGTAATTTTTATATAGTATCGGTGCATCGAATTGCTTTTGACCACTAATTCTATTGGCAGTAATTTTTTTAATGAAAATTTTGATAAATAAAAAATTTTGAAAGTTGATTAAAAATGGAAACAGAAATTTTGGAAACATTGCTGGTTGATTGCTCGACGTTCGAAGTTTTTTCGGAGATTAGTAATCTTCGTTTTGTATGGTCGCAAATCTTCATTTCCCTTTTTAATACCTTATTTCCTATGTGGAAATTGAACAACGAAAAATCGCCTACATAGCGCATCTCTGCAGGAAATTATATAAAAGCTGTGGGAGAATAGTCCAGCAGGCAGTTTTCTTGCGTCGCATGAACGTCTTCAAAACCTCTTGCCGTGAATCAGTCCTCGTTCATCGTGCATATCGCGTAAATCGAATATTAGTGTTGGAAGACATTATTATTATAAGCTAAGCAAAAACTTATTCATTCGCTGAAATTCTGTAGATAATTCCCGTGTCATTATATATTGCCTCTATATATCTTGTAATTACTTACAAGATATTTTATGGTGTACCAAGGGCGTGAAAATTAGAAAAATCTGAAGCCGAAGCGCAAAAATTTTATTAAGAACAAAATAAGTAAATTATGAAATTTTATTTATTTTAAATTTGGGAAGAAACATTTTTTGACGCAAGAGGTGCTCTATGATTTGAAACTTGGACATGTGTCTCTTGCTGGCAAATTGAGCACACTTGTCACAGATATTTCCAGGTATTTTTGAGCTATGCTATAGCTCAACTAGTGCTGGATGTCGAGCATCTGTCAACTGAATCGAATATCCCACTTTCATTTGGCTTTATAATTCATTTACGAATGCTCCTATTTTATCCGAAGGCCACAGTTTTATTTCTACGAAAACCGTTAAAATTCCATACTGTAGTCGTTCTTAGTATTTTTTAAAACCAAACGAATGTGATATTTTCAATGAATCTTTAACGGGTGAGCAGAGATACAAGGAAAATCCCTGGCGCAAATTTTTTAAATTCTTCTTCTAATAACTCTTACCATTACTAGTTAGGCTGGTTACAACGTTTCCAAGCTGCTCGATCTGACGCTATCGCTGATAGTAATAGAAATCGTTCCTTTTTCCATCGTCTAAGTCCTTATATTGTTGATCTATCTATACGTTTCCTGATTATATCAGTCCTGATCTTGATTGGATCTCATCGCTTTTGACACCATCCATCACAGGGTTCAGCAAGTAACGAAATATATATCAACTCTCATGGTGGGCGACGAAGAACCAGCGAACTAGTGCCATAACTGGCGAAGATGTCGCTCTATGATGCTATTGTTAATGGAGGTAATATTTGAGTGGATGTGGATACATTCATTCGGTATCCAGCAACTACCCGTATTTTTGATATCATAACAGGTTTTCTCCTGTTGATGACAAAGAGTAAGGTCAAAAGAGTAAAATAGAATAGAAAATTGAATTAAAGGGAAAATAAAAAAACGAAAAAAAGGACTTAAAATACTTTTAGAATTTTCGGGGAATATTATGTAAATAATATTAATATTTATCAATATTTATTATTAATATTTATCAGCATTTCAATATTTTCATTTATCTTAACGCAGAGCAGTTAGTAGATCCGACAGCTCAATCGATAGATTTTTTAACAAATTTTTGAATTATGGTAAAAGAAATCACATATAATATCCCAGCGATCATTAAATTACTTATTATAGGTTAATTATGAAATAAACTTCAATCAGTTCTACGCTATAGGTTAATTATGAAATAAACTTCAATCATTTCTACGCCATCCTGAGTGAGAGAATGTCTTAACTGCTGATTCAATGAGTCAATTAATCGCTAGCCACTGATAACTGGTGCTAAACAGACGCCTGAGGCAGCCAAATTTTCAGCGCTCATGTAATATGTAATTTCTTTTCATATGGGTGGGACTGGTAAGATCATTTGTGCTTGAACGAATACACTCTGGCATTGTGGATTTTCAACAAAAAAGCAAAACAAGTCATCATCGAAAAAAATTTTTGCAACATATGAAATGTCGAGTTCCATTAATGCTTACCATCGTAGTTCATCGTAACAAAGATTTTAATTGATACTGGCACTTCTATTACAAATGACTTGACAAAATTGTCTTGTCCTAATTTCAGGCAAATCCAGTTATAAACGTCGTGACTTAATATTATTTATATATCTAATATCACATCGAAAATTCGAAGTCCTTAGGCAACAAATAAGAGCAAGATAAGTAATTCTGCCTTCATTCTTCCTAATCATTCATCTTATATTATTCAATGTTGAGTTTGGATGGTAGTTTGACTATCTTTGAACTACATTGAAATTTGCAACATCTCTTAAGGAATTATAATTACAATTTTCTCGCATAACCTTTCGGCTTCTTGTTGCAATTTGATCGAAATTGAAGACCAAAATTTTGATCGAAACAAATGAAAATTTCTCATATGGCTCCAAATATTTTTTAATTTCTGGTTTTCAATTTTAGATTATGGCGAATCGTACAGTTAAAGATGCGGTAACAGTGAAAGGTACAAATCCTCAATATCTTATTGAAAAAATTATTCGAACACGAATTTATGATTCGAAATATTGGAAGGAAGAATGTTTTGCACTTACTGGTTATATTTATTATATTTATATTTATTTAAAGAAGAATATAAAGCAGGATAGATGGCTATTTGTTTATGTGAATATCAAACATTAATTGAATTTATTGTGCTAGTTAAAATGGGTTGGAGACATGTTTTAAGAAATAACCATAATATCGAAATAATATCCATAACTTCATTAAATTTATTTTTAAAGCTAGGTGCTGGTGGTGCAAAATTAAGTCACTGATGGTTATTGTTGTTTTTTTTTCTGCTTTATTTGTTATTTGTTAACTTAGTTGCTTTACAAATTTTTCAATTCAAGTTATTCAGTAAACAAAATTTTTAGAAAGCTTGCGAGGTATGTCAATAATTTTGATAATTTTACCATATATCTTCATAATGATTTCCTTTTGTAGTTTTTAATGGTAATGATGAAAAGAAATAAACCATAACATCAAGTATGATAATAGGCGCGAAATGTATTAGTCTTTATAATATATAATAGTGAACTATTACTGAACTATTTAATAATTATACTACTTTGTATATCTTGGTGGTAAAAGTACTGGTGCATCGCTGCCATTATCGGGAACCGAAGCTACTTTTTTTTTTTTTTTAAATCGAAAAAAATTATGCATTATGAATCAAATTTACTTGTGAATTTTGCGATTCTTTTCTATATATTTTTTCTTTTGTCTAGTTTGTTCCTATTAAAAGAAATTTTTATATTAAGGTGAACTTCTGGTTGATAAAGGAATGGAAATTCGATTTGTTGGTGGAATATATGCCGGTAACGTGAAACCAACGCCATTTTTATGTTTGGTTCTTAAAATGTTGCAGATTCAACCAGAAAAAGATATCATTGTTGAATTTATCAGACAAGAAGAATATAAGTATAAATTATAATTATATGTGGTTAAAAACATATTTTTAACCGAGAAACAAGTTTTTGTCTTACAATATTTCTATTTATCAGTGCTTCTTGAACTTTAGGTATATTCGAGCATTAGGTGCAATTTATCTTCGAATAACCTTCAGTTCAATTGAAGTTTATAAATATTTGGAACCACTTTACAATGATTACCGAAAATTGCGGGTAATGAATAAGGATGGACGTAAGTAAATTTTTTATGCTTGATGCTTTTTGCCTATTTGTTTCTATTGTTTTATTATATTTAGCAAAAAACTAAGGTGGGTATACAATGTTTTTATATACATTGTATTCATACACGCTTTTTTCGAAATCATGGCGTTACCGGTGATTTATTTATTGAGTTCCTAATTTTAATATTCTTTAAGGTTTTGAAATCATCCATATGGATGAATTTATTGACAGTTTACTAAGAGAAGAACGATATTGCGATGTGCACTTACCTAGGCTTCAAGTTTGTTTTCTGGCCATTTTTTCAAGAAAATTTCTCGTAGCTTCAATTTTTTAAAGATAATCCAATCTATTGTCCGAAGTTGCTTTTTTTCATAATTAATTTCAATTTAGAAACGAATGACTTTAGAAGAAATAGGCGAACTACAGTCATACGTTAGTGCTCTCGATGAAGATCTCGATAAATTGTCTTCTTCGGAATCTGAAGAGGAGGATCGAGTTGTTCGCAGAAAAGAACGACAAAAAGTATCATGCTGAATTTTCCAACTTTTATAATTTATAACATTTTGAAATTGTTATGGGAAATACTTTTAAGGAAAGTTTAATGTTTAATTTGTTAACAATTTATTACAAATAGCTCAATTATTTTAAGTTGGTAGTAAGACGTAGAGGGAAGGACCGCGACCGTAGTCGAGATAGAGAAAAGGAAGAGCGTGGAAGAGATCGTGACCGTGAGCGGGAACGTGAACGTGATAGAGAAAGGGATCGTGATACTGAACGTGACAGGGAACGAAAGGACAAAGATAGGCGTCATCGCTCACCAGATTACAGAGAACGAGGTAAGATACTGGCTATACCAAAGATTCATTTCATCTTCATTTCTGACAGTTTATTTGTTCTGTCATCCTTTGAAAGTTGGTTCTTTTGCGATCGTATTTCTTCATTTTCAATAATCATTGTAAAAGTGATAAATTATTAAAACAATGCTATTGCTTGAAGATCGACGTGATCGAGAAAGGGATCGACGATAAAATACTGATTATCGAATTCTTGAAAAGATTACTGGTTAATCTCAAAACATTTGTACTCGAATGAAAAATGAGAGACAAATTTTTCATTGTTGAAGTATTGAAGGTATTTTTCATATCTTACTTTGGTGCCTATAAAGGGCTATTTTAAAATAGAGAGTCGATATATTTATGCCGAATATTTTCTCAGATAGTTGCCTTTGGAATTGATAAAATATACCAGTCAATACCAATAATAATGCAATAATGAAAAAAGTAATAGTACGATATCTAAATTATGAAATATATCAATTTCAAATTATGCAAGTGTCATTTCATATTTTATATGAAATCATAAATATATTCACAACTTAATCAACCAAAATCCAAAATCGAAAAAAATAATTTATAAACATTTATAATTTATAAACAGTCATAAATGAATAGTTAATGTGATATCATTATTATCATTCTGATACATTGTCTTAAAATTACTATTCAGTTCTCTTTAGTCCGTATTCAGTTCTAATGTTATTTTTATTTTTGACAAAATTTTTCGATGAGTTCCTCTGAAAAAAGGCGGTCCTAAGGTTTTCAAAAAATATTTTTAATATCGTCCTACTTAATGCTACAATCATAATTTAGCAATTTTAGTAGAGTCCAGTAGTCTGAAAACTACCCTTCTTTCTTTTTTCTCGAATCTCGTTGTGCCCTTCAAATTCATCTTAAAATCCTTTCGTAAAATCTAGTTACATGCACAGAAACAGTTTTTCACTCAACGGTCCTCTTGCAACATACTAAAAGTATTATTCACATTATAGAGATAAAGCAGAAGCGCGAGTATTAGGGTTAAAGGTTTAAAATACAACAGGTTTTGAGGAAAAATCAGAGTGCTATGTCAAGTTTGAAGAGAATTCTTTAGGGCTTTTTGCTAATCATATGCGTCGGACTAAAAATTCCATTCTTCTGAGATCTTTTCATCACTTTGTGCTTAATTTGCCAAGTAGTACTAAAATTATTTTTTTAATCCAAAGTGGTTAAATCTGACGCAGAGGTATTTATTGATTCTGGCAATTGTTTAGAATGTTTAAATTTTATATACCAAACTTACAAAGCAGAAAAATTGAATTTCAATTTGCAATGCAAAATAGTCAATTTTAAGAGAATCAATACTATTCATAAATTCATTTTCGTTAAAGAAATTGCGATGAATGGTCCGTTTTTTAATTATTTTGATCTCTCTCGCGAAATCCTCGCTTGTTTTTGTTGGTAATATTTAAATTTGCATAAAAGTCCCGCGGGCGTTAGGGACCGTATTTTTGTGCCCAAGTATACTCGCATATGAAGCTAGGCAAACTGGAGATGGTGATGACTTGAAGTTTGCACAGAAAATTGTTAACTACAAATGAGATCTTTTTAATTGCATATATATATATATGTTTACTCCTTGTAGCTTGTTGAATTTGTTCTTTGTTGGTTTTTCTACGAGAGACCAAGGAGATAGAGGGTAGCAAAAAATACCGGTGTTTGCTGAGATCTAAACTTGCATACAAAAGAGTGGTACATTGAACCAGTTTGCGTTAACTTATTTATTTACATTTATTATTTATTTATATGTATGCTAAACTGCTTCGATTGGTTCTGTCCACATATCTTTATGTAGTAAAGATTTATGGAAGGAACCATCCATTTATATATATATATATATATATATATAGTGTTTTGTTTCTTATATTTACTGGTAAGATTGTTTAATCTTTCTAATATTTAAAACGTTAGGAAAACGAAAGCATGTGCGAAATATATGAATATACTGTTCGGACACATTGTCTTAAAAACGACCATACAAATTCTCGAGCTGTCGGGACGGCTTTATCGACGTTAAGATACAAAGTAAGCCACTCTATGTGAGGCCTTTAGGCTTAACGTCAGAATGGATTCAGGGATCCAGGAAATAATCATCCATAGCTTATCGTGGATATCGCTTGATTGTCGGAAATCCGTCTCCCTATTTCTGGGTTCAGAGCAATACCTGGTTCAAATGAGAGTTAATGACTGGTATCATAGTAATGTTTCTCATATTCAAGAAATGGAATCGCGATGGCAATGTCCTAAACGAGACATCAAGTCTTATCGTGTGGAGCCCTTTAATAATTGGTTGATTTGCACCACAGTTATGGACAATTTTTCAGTATCTCGTTGATCGTTATCTGTGCTTCTACACTGTGCACGGATAATCTAGATAAAGATTGGCAGAGCTTAGCTTGCTAACAGCATTTCTCCCAAAAAATGACGCAGTCATGATGGCGAGAAATCGGAATGCACGCGTAGAATTGCATAAGTTTGCGGAGACTGCCTTCTCCTTTTTGCTGAGCAGCATAGACTTTTTGCCACTAATACACTTTGTAACTGAACTTTTTGCTTTCAGCATTGCAGAAGATATTTAGTTATATAGAAGTCGCCATTCAGTTAATATTTGAATAACTTATTTCAGTTAACCATATATATTAGATAGTCGTACGTATTGCACTACCAGAGATGGCAACATCCACGGGTTGGACAATGTTATAGTTAGAGCCAATAATAAAATTGACAACGTGGATAGCATAGCGTTCTTCAAAATCTTTTGACTCAAGTTTCAGGTTAAATATTTCTACCTGAGTGTCTAAAAGACAGCATCTCTGGAACTGCAAGAAGTACTTACCCTAACTGAAATCATGCCTCGAAGAGTTAGCTGAACTCACTATAAGATTCACTAGGAAGAAGGTAAGCTGGGCCCCAGATAATTCAGTTTCAAATCAGCCAGAATATCAGGAGATTTAGTCATTGAACTCCGTAGGCTAACAAAAATCTGGATAAGGATACCAGAATGATATGGCTCTAAATATGGAGAGACAGCGCTAGAATGAGTGGTAATTGAAAACTATTTTGCCTATGCTACAAAGCAATGAGCTCGAAAAATGGCCAATGAAATGATCCGAGATAAAGAAACCTGCAACAAAAATTCTCGTTAAACTATTAAAGATTCTTAAAGAAGAGAATTCTTTGAATCTTAACCAACATCCCCGAATATGACACATTTATAGCCGTACGATCGCAACTACAAATGACCATCCCAGCACGAAATAATATAAATAAATAATTTACAAATTTTACAAGCTTAAGATTCACTCAGAAAAAAATGGTCTGCGAACTGCTTTTCAAATGTTCTTCAAGTGCTGTGCGCTGCACAACGTCCTTTATAACGCACCTTGCAAATATTACATTCACTGATGTAGAAGAAAGCAAATGCCATGCGACTACTGGAATAGATCAGTTCCCATGAAAGGTGACAAAACGCATGCTGTCAAAGAATCAATTATTTCTATGAATATTTTATTTTTACCTCTCTTCTGTTGAACGCGTGGCAGTGCGTAACAGCAGGACGGCAGAGAGTTCCAATCAAACCGAATTTAAGCCAGGATATAACCATTTTTTAAAGAGAGAGATACTGGAGCATCGTCTCAAATATCAACAACCATTGCGTGCTTTATCAACTTTGTCGTTATTTTTGATTCCTTTAAGGCGCTCTGACAAATCATATAATACGAAGTGTTCAGGAGGAGTCAATAAATCTTAGCATTTTGTGGGCGTATTTCAGTGCAAATGTCAAGAATCGCAATAATATTTTGAAATACTAATGTTCTCCCCACTACACTAATTCCGACTGCGGTAGATATGGTGTACGAATGTATAAATCAATCCAGAACATACAGTCACGAACTTTGAATACGTTCATAATGTTGTCGTTCGCTGATAATTACGCAAATTTGCAACGCTAAACCGTATATCGACAGCTATGGTGAAAACTGATCTCCAAATGCGTTTGATACATTTTTTTTCTTCTTATAAAACGGTTGACATTGATTAGATCATAAATTCATGCAAAACGGTTGAGAAATGTCCAACTTTAAACATCTCGAATACTATTAACTAGGCGATGGATAAAATTCCAGCTTGGATGGCTATAGTCAGTAATGCCTTCTTCTTTTGAAGAATCTTTCAAAATCGTCGTAAAATCAGCTTCATTAAAAAAGTTCTATCCATCTAAGTATCGTACATAGAGTACTACTTGCGATGCCTTCTTAGCCAATGAGATGGAAGAAGTTAGGAAGCTGCTTTTGACCATTCTTGCTTCATCCTAGTCGCTAGTAGAACCAGAGAAACTAACAGTGACGCGGGCTACTAGAAAGAGAAAGAGCACAATATTTGATTTTGATCAGCCAAATTAAAAGGAAAAGATAAAGGAAGAGATTTTGGCATTCTGGGAAAGAAGCCAGAGAGTCAGTTTTGCTTGAAATTTCTCAGTGTAATTTTCAGCATTTATCATCCTATCCGATATAATTATGATTATACTTAATAATCGACCGTCTTGTGCAAATCATTTTATAAAACAAATAATAATAATTGTTCAGTTAATTATTATACTGCCGTTTGCGATTCCTGGTGAATTTTTAATTATTCATGGATTATTTTAATTTGAAGAGTTTAAGCTTCTTTTTCATTTGTTCATTTGTCTACACTTTAAATTTTAGCTTTTTGCATCTGCATTTTTTATATATTCTTTCAAATGAATGTTTTAGTCACTTTAGAGAACTGCCATTATAGAATGAACTGATTCAGTTCAAATAAGGAAATAAATGGTAAAATTAGCCATTCCCAGCTCCTTTCTTGTCAGAGATTTTTGTCAGAAAGTCACTTTACGATAGAACTCGGATTTTTTAGTGATAGGTGCATTCTGGCCCAATGCAGAAGTGAACCCCTCCCTGTTCCCAAAATAATCTGAGTCACTGTCCACTTGCATATTGCATATTGATACACAGTGGCTATTCAATAAATTTTTCGATGAAAATACAAAAGTGAATTACTTCTCTAATATTTTAAAATAATAAAAAATATTGAAAAAGGTTTGTACCTTGCGTTACTTTCGAAATAAGAGCCGTACCACTCGAAGTGGTCAGCAGCGCATGGATTAATGACTACATACTGGTTGAGAAGCTTTCATAAAAACTATCAACAAGGAGAGATAAAATTGAAGTCGTAATTTTTCAATCTTTGTTATACTCTTTTCAGAACGCGTCACACGCATAAAATTTTCAAAAATCTGCTATTAAATAAATCTTTCACCATTTATTTTCAGTGGACCTTTTAGTTTCCTTCTTCAGACTCTTCACAATTCTTTAAATATTTTATTTTTATATTTTATTTTCTATATTTAATATTTTGTAGAGTACTTGGAATTTCTGGAATAGTTCATTGGTCTGATTTTGGAAAAGCTGGTTTAATTCCTTACTCTTTAAAATTTCCTGGATTTCTAATTAGCAATCTGCCAACTTTCGCGTTTTTTTAAAATTAAATCAGCGTTTTAAATTTTTTTCATGCTTTCTTCATTTCTATAAGGCTGAAATTGTTTTTTGAGCTAAGTTTTTTAGAATTGCTTTTCGGGATGATTTGATAAAATGCTTTTGATAGAAAAACAGCTGGTATGAATTCCATTGTTTTATAGTATCGTTATCCGTTGTTCTTAAATGTTACAGTCCAACAGTCGAAAACGGTGATTTGAATTGTACCGTTCTTCTATTAGATAAACTTAATAGTGCCATGGGACGAGTTTGTTTTTTTTTCGAGAATGTTCATTTTCTAGCATTCATTTTCTAAATGATTTTATTAAGAAATATATTTTTAATATTTTAGAAATTAGAATATTAAAACAAAATGAGAAGTAGAAAGAACTGTTAGGTGGCAAAAATGAACCTATAGTTCCAAGGAATCTCTATTATTTCGAAAATTTTTGGCAAAAAAGACATATCTAGTTAATCGAGGCTTGGTTTCGAATACGACCGACGCTTAGACATTAATAGAAATACAAAATATAATAGTTTGTATTCGAAATTCTATTTTCAAAAATTTCACAGCTATAAATGCTGTTGATCCTACAATAGGCTTGATTCAACTTTTTTCTTGAGACACTTCGCAATAAATGCATGAAATGTCATGAAGTATTGAACTAAAAGGACGTGACCACAATCTTCGTCGGACCACAGTGGCGCCGAACGAAGAAGATAGTGGATTACTCAATTCGAGCGCCGATGCTGAGGTTCTACTTGCCCTGCTCGAAAATCCGGGTGATGCTGGTGACTCAACTGTACTTCTATCACCAAGGGACTCCCTGGTGTCCAGTGCTATAAGCGGGCAGA
This sequence comes from Dracunculus medinensis, assembly GCA_900625125.1. Taxonomy (NCBI): domain Eukaryota; kingdom Metazoa; phylum Nematoda; class Chromadorea; order Rhabditida; family Dracunculidae; genus Dracunculus; species Dracunculus medinensis. The sequence continues at coordinate 17,066 of UYYG01001176.1, forward strand.
GCCAGTCTAACCAGCAGTGGTGGTACTTCTAAAAAGCAATCAGTTATAGATCTATATCTTTTCTATATTTTTGACTGGTATAATTATTTTACAAACTTTTATTGCGCTGATTCAAAATGAATAATTTTGAAGAAAAAAAAAATTTCGATGGAGAAATTCATAAATTTTCCAGATTTTATTAAGCAAGCAACAAAAAAATGAGTAAACAAGGAATACTGCAAAATTTAGTTATTATCCAGTGGTTATTTAAAATTCTCGAAAAAGAATGTAAATTTTTCTTTTTACCTTCATTTTTCTAATATAGATTATCTGCAAAAATTAGAACATTTTACATTCCTTTAAAATAAATGAAAAAATTTCTCCTTATTCGTGTCCTATAAATAAAATAAAAAAAGGCCTATTGCGAATATGCCCTACAAGACCATCGTTGAAGATCGTTGAAGGAATTATTTATATATAAGGATTAATTGAAGCTTATGTTTTATGCATTTATCATGAATGTATGCAGTTTACCCGGAAAATCTTCATTTAAAATGAACCAAATAAAAATTGAGCATAGAAAAAGGCAAATAAAAAAATCTTAAAAGATTAAAAAGATTTTTTCATTCTTTATTCCTCAAAACTGCACAGAAGAAAAGCCCTTTTATGAACTATGGGATAATTTAGTCGATCGTAAAAATCATAAATGCCCACAAATGACTAAGAAAAGCAATCTGATCTAAAGAATTTTTGATCAAATTCATAAATTAATATTCTAATATTTATTCGTCATTATTGCAAAAAATCTTGAAGCTAAGGCAATATATGCGTCAAACTTCAAATCATGATGCACCATCCGTTTAACATGGTAGTAAGAAAAGTGCGATATATGATGTTAATGGGAGAAGGGCTTGAAATCTGCGGTCCCATAGTTCCATTTTTTCTAATATTCTATGTATCTTTAGTGTGACGCCTCTTTTATTCATGCTGCTTTTTAATACCGAAAATGGCTCACTTGGGATGCTACTTCCTGTACCTTCGTAAATTACGATAATTAAAATTGAATAGAATTTCATGTAGAAAACTGTGAGACTGTTAGATTGCTTAAAAAATCTATCTAATAAATAACATGTTATATTATTGTAAACTAATCCTCCTCGATTTTTTGCGTTTAAAATTGCAGCACTTCTTAGATTGATTTGTTTGAATTTTTTATGAATATTTTCGAATTTTTCGAAAAGTAATTTAAAATTTTTTATCTATTTCATCCAAATTAATGTCGTACAATTGGCATATTAAAATGAAAAATAAACATATTTAGTTCAACTGGTTCCTATATACGCATTACACGATCAAAGATTACAGGAAATAGCATCATAACGACGAAAGTACCAATTGCATCCCAGCAGTATTTGCGATTCCATGAAAAATTCACTTAAAAATTACCGAATTACAATGAGAGCTAATAAAATAAAAAATAAAACAGTAAGTTTAAAAAACAAACAAAATAAACAAAATAAACGATGTCCTCAAGCTTGAATGTCCCATTTCGTTGCATGATTATCTAGCAAAAATCGATGGCAGCGAATGGTCCAATTTAACAATTATCATTTATTAATTTTAGCTATTATTGTTACCTCTATCTCTGTTAACAATGGCATCGCACCGAATAGCTTGGAAACGCAATGCTTTTATAATCATCTGAGCCATCCTAAGTAGTAATAGTTCGAAGAAGAAGAATTTCAACTACTAATTTTATATTTTAATAACTTTTTTTGTTAATCTGATAATTTTTGTTAATTTTTAAAATTTCTTAAATCGGTTGTATGCTTGTCGGTTGGTTATGTACTTTGGAATATGATAAAATAAATCAAATAACAAGACTTAACGTAATTGTTAAAAATTTCTCTCTCTCTTGTAAGCCTCTCAAGTAGATATGAATTTTGCTACTTTTTCCGCAATCGAGTGATTTTTTAAAAAGATATATTCTATAAAATATAAGTCTTAGCACAAAATTCGCCAAGCAATATCATAATTTGAAGGAAAGAGAGATAAAAGATCTCTTAATATAAAAAATAAAATAATAAATAAAACAGCAATATTTCGCTAAAAAGGTAAAAACTAAAAATTAAAGATAAAATAACAGTAAAATGCGTACGATAGGAAAATAATAATAAATGAGCAAGAAATAATAAAACTAATAAAAAATAATAAAAAATGATTTTATGAATAAAAAATAATTAAAATCCATATTTTACTTGATAACTGGGATTAATGAAAATATAATCACAGAAAATGTATAATTATTGAATTATTACTAAAATTACTAAAATAAAAATAAAAAGTAATATAATATAATAAAAAATAATAAAATTAATAATCAAACAAAAATAAAATAAATAAAAAAGTTGTATAATAAAAAACAATTGAGGAATTAAAATAAATAAAAGTGAAAAATATTAAACATTAAATATTAAAAAAGACGCAATTGCAAAAAAAATTAATAAAAAACTATTCATAAATCTTGCACTCGCATCGATGTGGTTATTTTTTATCGTATTTTGAATCTTTATTGAAGGATTTTTTCTTCAAAAAATTTATTTTCAAAACCTGGAAGATGGATTGATGAAACGAAAACTTCGCACGCTGCAAATTGCATATTGTAATCGAATACAGTAACCAAGCGTACTGCTTAGATTATCGCCGCGAACGTCGTTTGGCTCTCGCTCCTGGAAAGACCAGTCATTTCGCTGGAGATTCACTTCTTTCTCCAATTGATTCTCTAGTAAAAACATCCTATGCAAAGAGATGGTGGTCGGTGACGGGACAACTGCCACCGACAATCGAGGCTTGGGTTCGAATCCGCCGACGCACCGCTTTTCATTGGCTTGCAATGTCGCCTAACGGTGAAAAACGAAGGATAGTAGAATGGATTATTGCTTAATTCATGTGTACCTATACTGCCGATGTGAGGTTTACTTAAACCTCCAAAAATCCGATTTATTTCTACTTATATTGCCGAGGAATTCTCTGGCTCCCTGGGATATTTTTCTAATGCGACAAGCCAAAGCAGCGTGTCTAACCTGTAATGGCTACATTCCTAAAAAAAAAGATCTTCCATCACGTTATTTATAGAGATTTTTGTGCTAAAAACATACTGCAAAGTAATGTCAAGAAAATATATGGAGAGGGTAGAATTAAGGAGTTACAACTACCTCAAAGAGTCAAAATTCCAAAAAGGGATTTATTATGGAGTGCTCAATAAGTTTGATTGAGTTTTTCACCAAATATGGCAGATTTTGAAGAAAATTCGAAAGGTTTCAATGCAATAATTTCGTAGCTAATGTGTTGCAGTAGGCAATAGGCGTGTGCAGTAAAATTTATCAATGTGTTGGAAGGTCATAACGGGATTTAATGGAATAAATGATAAAGGAATGTTATCAATGGGTTATGGCGAAAAAAGTACAGCAATGTTGAAAATGATTAAGCAAGATGTCCATAATTGGTGATGACAAACTAATCCTGACGCTTAATTGGCGATATAAGAACTTATTTAACGAAGCTTGATGAGGTTTCTCAGAAAATATTTTGAAGAACAGGATTCAAAAAGAAACTGCGGAAAGAAACAGGACACCTCCTTTTTTCAGCACTTAACAAATTTTATATAGGCTGGCGAAAAGATTTGTCCTACGAGCAAATTTTTCTTCGAAATGTACGAAACTACTTTCCTCAAAATACGTTAATCTCCTAACATCCATCCTCTACTTTACACTTTCCAGATCATTTCAATTTTTCCTGAACACTTCTCCATAATTATTCTACACCTACTATCGCCATGTTTTTACATTTTGCAATTTAACAACAGCAAAAGTACACGATGAAGATTAAAGCAACGAAACTGGAATGACTGATCTGACTTTAAGCTAGAAGAATTAAAGAAGCAAAGGATTTAATATGATGAAGAAATGATATCATTGATGGATTATAGCAAGAGGGAATAATGGGACGTAAAAGTGTTAAGAGGGCATTTCGAGAGTTATGATATTGTGAGTCTAAATTAGGGTTTTTTTATAGGAGTAATGGAAGTGGAGCAAAACGACATCAGCAGTTTATTATCGCGTCATAGTGATTCAATTGGGTTTATTTTTTTTAAAGATATTTTTTAAAGCCCTCATTTAGATTCTCTACATTAGCTTATCGTACTTGGCAAATATGCCAGAGAGTCTCTTGGTGATAGAAATACAGATGAGTCGCCAGAATCATGCGGAATTTTGGACTAGATTAGTCCTTCAGTGAGTAGAATCTTAACGTCGATGCCCCTAATTGAGCAGCAACCCATTAAACCATTCTTCTCCGTTGGGGCAAATATGATATAAGGGAATTTAATGACGCTTTATTGTCGAATTTTAGGCAAAATAGTGGTTTCTCATGGAGTGTCAAAAAGATTGTTTTTAAGATAAAGAATCTAATAGGTTTGTCAAGATTTGATGGTGTTCTCGAGAATTAATAGAATTAATGATAATAATTCAGCTAAGTTCTCTTGAACTTTTTATTTTTTTTTTTTTACCAAACTGTGATTAAAATTAAAATAAATTAAATTAAAATTAAATCAATTAAATTAAATCAAATCAATTAAATTATAATTAAATAATATATATGTATATATTTCATATATGTACATATAATCATATAGATATTTTTTTTTTAAATTTCATTGTCCATTTTATTATTTTCTTCAAATTTAATTTTTTTTTGTCTTTGGCAGGAGTAAACCTCCTATTATGTCCAAAATCTGGGTGGCTGCTGTGGATCCACCTGTAACTCTATCCCCAAGTGACTCTATGGTGAAAGGGCCAGATACACTTCATATGGCGTCCGTGTCTCCCGACGCGCATAATACTTCGAACCCGGTGGTACATGCGATAAGTATACAATCCGGGCTTTAAGCGATCCCAAGGATGGTAAATAAAATATGATCTCAAGCCAGGGTAATTGCTCGAAACCTATCAAGAAGGGGAATACCCCTCTGCATGTGCGGCGAGGTATTAGCCGTATCAGCCTGGAACGTTGTTAGAACGCTTATTGATGTTGCAAGCCAAGCGATCGCTGTCCACACCTTGTCTAAGTATCGTATCGCTTGCTTGTTAGAGGTCCGTCTTCCTCACTTTGGGTTTCGAGCAATTCTTAATCCTGGTTCAGAGCAGAGATATTGGCTATATCACTGTGGTGCTTCGAATAACTCGGGACGAAATGGCTTAGCTATTGTCATATCTGACAAGGCCCATTCCGCTTTGATTGAGTTGAAACTGGTAAACGACCGTATGGCCTATGCCCGTTTTAAGGGTAAGTTCTGCAATACCTCGGTCATCAGTGTCTATACTCCAACGCTGTCGGCAAATGACTGTGATAAAGACAAGTTCTATGCGGAATTTCAACTGCTAACGAAATCTCTACCGAAACATGGCATGATCATAATCGCAGGAAACTGGAATGCTCGCGTAGGTCATAATGCAGCTGCGATGACCTCAACAATTGGCAAATATGGCATCGGAGACCGGTGTGCCAATGGGGAACGTCTTCTTCGTTACGCCGGGGAACGCCGAAGAGCATTCCAGAACTTTTTGTTACTAATACTTGCTTCCGGCATCATAAAAAACATCTAGTCACTGGAACTCACTGGACAACCAACAACCAGATTGATTATATCTTCGTCAGTCGCCGTTGGAAGAGTTCCGTGTTAGATAGTCGTTCCTACCGCGGAGCTGAAACGGGCAATCTTTATGGATCTGACCATGTTTCGGTTCGAGCCAAGATCCGCATAAAATTGACAACTCGCAGAAAATAGCATTCCCCAAGTTCTTTCAACTATCTCAAACTAAAAAATTCGGCGACAGTGAGCGCATTTCAAACCGAATTATTGAAGCATCTCAATGATACAAATATCAATGATTTTTCTGGAACGGCAAATGTATACTGGTGCAAATTAAAGGAATCTCTCCGAAAATCAGCCACTTCCACACTAGGGCATACTAGTAGAAAGTGCGCTAGTTGGGTATCGGAAGCAACTGTCCAATTGTCTGAAAAAGCCTGCCAAAGCACTAATGTCCAGGTTATCCTGACTACTGGGTGCTTCGAAGATTTGCAACGAAAGCAGCAAGGCGGGACAGAAATTTCTATTGGAGTTACATGGCTTCAAGAATGGAGGTGGCCGCTCTATTAGGCGACAATAGGAAACTATTCTGCCTTCTTCAACTATGACTCGGGGAACGATCAGTGAAATGGTAAGAAACAACAATGGCGTACTAATTAAAAGTATTAAGGATCGCATCATAAGATGGAAAGAATTCTTTGAGGCCAAACTTAACCATAAAGCGCCATCTGTTGCCAACGTTTGCAATTGCGAGCCTCCAACAGAAGAAGAAATAATTTCAGTTATCCATAAGCTTAAGGCCAACAAAACTCCAGGAGAAGATGGTCTTCGAGCTGAGCTTTTCAAATGCTGTCCATTGTCCTTCATAAGGCACCTTCAACAAATGTACTCTTTAGTATGGAAAAAAGAAATATTACCAGATGATTGGAGCAAAGCAAATTCTGCTCCCAATTCTCAAGAAAGGTGATAGGACATACTGCGACAATTATCGAGGAATCAGCCTATTAGACGTGTCAGCAAAAATTTTTGCTTCCCTGCTACTCAACAGACTTATGGAAGTACGAGACAGCAGGATATGCCCTAATCAAGCTGGTTTCAGACCAGATATTCACGTTAAGAAGGATGTTGGAACATCCCTTCAAATATTTGCAACCCACTGTCACGTGTTTCATCGACTTTGCGGCTGCCTTTGATTCAATTGATGGCGCTTTGGAGGGTAATGGAACGTGATGGTGTTCTAGAGAAAATCATTATACTCATAAGGGCATTTTATGAGCGTCGGCGCAGGTCTGTGTATATGGGGAACTGACAGATTCCTTCGAAATAAGGTATCCGTCAGGGCTGCGTCCTTTCCCCCACTATATTCAACTATGCGATAGACTGGATAATGGACACTGCTTGTCGGCACTCAAGAGGCCCAAATGGTCTGGTGAAGTTGAAATTTATGAAAGGTCTTGGAAAGACTTTTCACAAAACGTGACAGGCTTTGGTGATAATAAACGGTTTGAACATGGTGAGCCAAAATTTCATGATGATAAGTTTTTGATAAGTTTATGATAAGTTTTTAAAGTATGATAAGAAGAGAGAGCACAACAGAATTTTGATACCCTAGCATATGCATTGACCACAGGAGGGTTCAAGTAGCACAAGAGCCAGAGTTACATAATATAAAGATTTAAGAAAGGCTACAGCATGGTTTTAAAGAAAAGATTTGAAAGAGGAGAGGGTTACAAAAGAAAAGATTCTGAGAAAAATGTTCATTTAAGATGATGACTAGCCTGCAAAGAAGTTATATATATTTGATAACGCAGTGTAGCAAAAATCACAGCGATATCTGAGGGAGCTTCAGAGCGACAAAGCGATTTGTTAAGAGGATAACAAGCGTCGAAGAAGTTGTTAGGGAGATGAATTTGGGTAGGAAAGGTCTAAAAAGTCACGTAGAATCCAAGAGGATGCAAGAGAGTATTAGTGGAGGGCTGGATGGAACTTCGTAATAAAGATTTTTATATAGTATTCTATAAAGCAAAGAATTTTTTAAAATCTATTTGCACGGTTTAGATCGTTCTTTTAAATAGCACTCGCAGTTTCCTCCCTCCACTGACCGCTAAACTAGAAACTCTTAAACACCAGAAGGGTAGTTGGAAAACAGATGGGTGGCTCGATTCATTCACCTGCATACCAGGCCATCAGATTCATTATCTGCCAAGAAGAACCTGTTGATTGCGATTCAAAATCTACTTGTCCTTGGCTGTCGCGCATCAATTATATGGCAAGCAAGAAGACTTTTTTAAGGTTCTGATTGGACTGAAACTTTGGCCTTCTCAACGAAACAATAAAATATCACGTTAATTGTAAGCATGCGCTAAGCATAAGCAAAATTGCAAAATTGAAAATCGTGTCCTACAACGATTGTAATAAATCGGTAACCCAATTGTTTCGCCTTGTTCCGCAGAAAATTAAATCGTTCATTTTTTAAAAATTTATTCGACGGTTTCAGTCTCCAGTCTTAGTGTCCGTTCGTCCATACTGTATTTCCACTTATTTATGAATTTTACTTATTAATAATTTGATTAGCGATTCATTTATCCATGTTTTTCCGTGTTGTTATTAGTATAAATTTGCTTATTGTCATTCTTCCAATTTTCTTATTTTTCTTTTATGTTTTATTGTGAACTTTCCGCGTAAAAATGCCGCAAATTTGTCGCTAAATTAAGGAAAGCTTTTTCCTCAAACATCTCTTAAATCTCTTTTGAGTTTTAATTGAAAGGTTTCTATTTTAATGATCGTTAAGCTCAGAAAATTATTGGAATTGCAAACTGCAATTAAAATGTGGCGAAACGAAATGCCTGCGCGTGTACTATTTTATTTCCGTAATATTTTGTCTTTTCCAGATATATTATTGTAAATATTTTATTTTCTTCTGCTGGCAGAAAATAAGAAAGTCATTCCGAGCTAATTTGTTGTTCCACTATGCTTCTATATTTTTATTTTATTACCTAAATAATTTAATAAAACCGAACATTCTGTAGTAAATATTAGACGAAAAAAAGAGGAGGAGCTCTATAGTAAGCCTTTAAATAAATTATTTAAAGCTTTGGTTTTTGTAAAAAATTGCTAGAAATTATCTTTTTGTGTTATTTGCTCACTCTTTGGGGATTTGCTGGAAATTGAGGGTAAAGCTAAGGGTAATAAAGGTTTGCGATGCTGATCAAAGCCACGGACTCCCTAGAGAATTTTGTGAAAACAACGAAGTTCTTGGAGAATGTGATGAAAATGTAGCTCCTAAGCACCTAAAGATTTTATGTAGAAATAACAGGTTATATTTAAGAAAAACACAAGTCGTTCAGTATACAGTCAGTTTCATGTGGAAGCATATTTTTTTCTCGTTATTCATAAACTTTCAGATTTCTATTTCACGAAGCATCAAGGTTCTTGCTCACAATTAATAAAAGATATTAATAAAAAATTCTTCGAAAGTAATAAAAAATTGAAGTTGTTATTTGAATAGTTATTAGCAAATAATGAAATTTTTTTATTTTTTGAATTATATTGTAATAATTGTATAAGTACTTGATAGATCTGTTTCTTCTTAATAAATTTTTTATTTAAATTTAAAAAATTGAATTTCAGGAGTCAGTTCTTCTTTGATTGGATTTACTTACCATTCGTTTACGAGGTTTTTCGCTCGTAAATTTTATCTTTGCTGCTAAATTAATATGAGGCATTTTGACAATGGGTGATTCTTTAAAGATGGACATTAGTCCTACAAATCCGGTGTCATTGTCTCATTGTTTATCATTGTCAGCGAATTCTCAGCCATCTTCATCAATATTACATAGAAAGTTGAAAAAGCATGAATCTGGTCTATCATCTGCCTCTGTAATATCTCCCAGTAGGATACTTCAGGTTTTTTTTCTATTTATTTTTTTCATACCAATTGTATAATATCATATGTCTTTTTTAATGAGTTATATATGCTCATGAGTGTCTCAAAATCCTGATGAAATCTTTGAAATGTCAAATTTTCATCTTACAAAAATTCAAGAGCGCTACATATTTTAAAAGGTTATTGATGCAGCTAGTAAAAAGAGAGAACCATTGAGAATTTTGGAGAATTTTTTCTTGCTGCTTCATTCGTAATATAGCTTCAAGCTGACTACGAAGAAATTTCTGATATAGAACTGATTTAAATGGGTAAATGTGAAAAGTCAACAAAACCCCAGTTCGGTTTCAATTCAGGGACTCGTTGAAAGGCTTCGATACTTAGAAATAGCAATCGAAATTTTAGTCCGAAGATCAGAATTTCGAAAGAAGTTTTAAAGTTGCGTTAGATTTAATGAAAGCTCAATAAAATGCTGTCGCGAATTTTGTCGTGTCTGAATATATTTCTTAGAATAAAAAGTTATCTTTAACGAAATTGGAATGAGACTGGTAATACCAGCGTAATTAAGAATACATCAAGACGTTAAATTATTTTCATCTGCAAAATGTTTTATTTATTACTTTTCAAAGAACAAGCAACAGTTTCGATATTGTTTTATTTTGATCCTATATGCAACTTTTTTTAAATGGTATTATAATTTATAACATATATGCATATATTTATAAATTCATAAGTGAATTTGCATATTCCTACTTTGTTTTTTTTATACTCTCTTATTTTTATTTAGATCGTTTTGATTATCGACCTGAAGACAGGAAAATATTGGAAAATACGTGAATTGGCGTCAACAGATATCCAGCGTGCTGCCGATTCACTGAATGTAAAACTTTCGGTTAGTATTCATTTAGTTTTTTCTGTATTTTTTTGTTATTTATCTGGTGAAGGTTAATTTTTTTGTAGATTTTTTAATAGATATCCTCAATAGTGATTATATACACAAATGGAGATATTTATGTTTATGTATATAGTATATATTTTTTTCTTAAATTATTTATTAACAAAAAAATTTCTTTCAGCCTTTTATTAAAACCAGTTACTTGTTTTTTAGCGCATAGATTTTGATCGACTGGATTTTGGTGAAACAAATGCATTGGATATTTTTTATAGCGCTGATATAGCACTTGTTGATGTTTCCATAGTGCAGCAACAGCCTAGTCTTTGCTATCATATTGGCGTTCGAGAATCAATGGGCCAGAGTGCTTGTTTACTTATAAGTCACTTTACGGAAGAAATTTCTGAAACACTTATGCGAGCTCTCATTGTCAGTTCCACTTTAAATTAAAGTTCCCACTTTAATTTTTTGAATATTATTTAAGTAAAGTTGACTTATATTATTGAATATCGGATGGGAACTGGGATCTATATATTTATCCTCATGTTATTCTGTAGTAAGTGCATCTCATCATTATGGTCAGTGGATCCTGTCAAGTTAGACATAATGGGAACTTATTTTAATTTTATATTTTATATTTTAATGTACTTCATTTTGAGGCTAATCACTTTGTTCTAAATTTATTCGGATTTAATTAGATTATTTCGAAATTTTTATTAAACCTTTATTCTCTTAAAGTCATTATATTAAATTAAATTAATTTTGTAGACCACTTTGGCCAGACTACCTCTGATTTTGTATATGAATGGTCGGCAAGGTCTTATATCGTTGGATGCACCATCAACGATTGATAATCTCACACAGTTAAAAGGAGAAATACAACATATAGAATGTACTTATCCTCCAGTGGATAAAGAAAAGGTTTGTTGCTGTTATGCTTTGTTATCCTCTATATTTTGGATCCAGAAATTTGATTCGGAGAGGAACGAATAAGAACTAAATATTTTTATTTTTGTAAATTTTTTTTTTATCTTGTATGCTTGTATCGTCCGTCTGCTGTAGAGTCAGATTTAACATTTTAGGTTCAAATAGCACACATATAGAAGAATATTATATCCTGCAATTACCAAGTTTACTCATAAGATCATTTATCCTTGCATGTTACTGGATTGATAGTCCACTTTATCTCATGGTATCTGAGCATAGGTATGTCAATACGCAAGTATAACAAATATATAAGTATACATTAGGTTTAAAGATTTTTTATTTAAAATATAATTGATTTCCGCAAAATTTTCTTGTGCCTACCTTATATTGTTTATATCGTTGGAGTTAGAAGTACAATTATCTTAACATTTCGAGCTAAGGACCAAATTTTATTAAGCAAACCTTGTTTTTTAACAAAAAAAAGGTATAAAAAAATTCCGTAAGCCCATTATAATTGAAAAAGATAAAACAGGAAAAAACTTCTTTCCCCACTTTCTTTCTATTTTCATTTCTTCATTTCTGCGCTTTATTCCTAAACTCTTGTCCTGAGATATCGCTTTTCTCGTGATGATAGTGCTAGAGGTAGAGTACTTCTCTTCCCCAATAAGTAAATATATTGAAACTAAATCTTTCTTATCTAAGTTTAATCAAAAAACCAAATTTAAATGCATAAACATTTAATATTGCTTATAAAACGAAGTCTTGGAATCCATTTAACTTAAGAATTGTTTAAAGCTTCTTTACCCCTCTGCATCTTCAACCCGTATTATAATCAAACGTGCCATTTTTTTTAACTAATTAAAGGAAATTAAAATTAATTAATATAATTAATTAATTAATTTAATCAGCTAAATAATTAAAATTAATATAATCACAGTTAAATTAATATAATGACAGTTGCTTCGCATTTTTCGATTGGAATTTTTTGACCGAAACAGAAGGCTCAAAAATGGTACCGAAAAATGTTGCTGAAGGAGCTTTTAGCGTAGCTTTAGTATCCCATTCTTTACGTGTCCTATTTTTTATCACGACGGAGAAAATCCCACTGACAGGGAGTTCGAGGGATTTGCCTCCTTTAGAGTCTTATGATCCTAGTCTCTCTGATTTTAGATGCATTTTTCGATTCTTTTATGTCTTATTTTTTATTTTAATTGCACCGATTTTTGCCAGTTTTTAGAAGGTTCTCAAGCTTCCGTTAGTATCATTTAATAAATGCTTGAAAAAGGCCTTAAAAAATGTTCAAGTCGAGTCATCAGCTCATTCTCGTGAAAGATTCTTAATGGATTTGCGAAAAGCTCGTGAATCTGGTTCCCAAGATATGTCTGCAAATAATAAATTTTTGGATATGATGCGGCGAAGGTTGGATAATCCCGATATACTTTCTCCGGAAACTTTACATCAGCTAATGCTTAGCTACAGGTAATTTTCATTTTCAAATTGTATTTCGTTTTTGTTACTTTTTTTCAATTAATCGAAAGGAAAATGAAAATAATTCTTATCACAACAATCATATTTAGAGACAACCAAAATTATGATGCAATGATCAGTTTAATTGACGATTTAAGATGTATCGAAAATATTTCAATCATCAACGCTCCTGGAATACGTTTTCTTTATGCTTTTGCTCTTAACAGGTTCTCCAGTAAAGTCTACGCCACTCATTCAATTTTTACTTTATGAATCAATTTATCTTTATGAATCAATTAATTCTTTTCATTTTTTTTTGGCTGGACGCATATTGGTAGATATTTGAGCACATTTCAGACGCAATATGGATGGTGATCGAGAGCGGTCACTAAAAGCTGCAATGGACATGATCGCTGAGGCGAATGCTTCTAATTCTAGCGTATGTCCCGATGTTCTTTGCCTTGTCGGTCGTATATACAAAGATTATTTCATACTTAGTAATTACGAAGACCGTGAATCGTTAGAAAAATCGATCGAGTGGTATCAGCGTGCTTTCGAACTCTCTCCTTTACAATATTCTGGAATTAATCTTGCCACTTTATTACGAGCAAAGGGTGAAAGATTTGAGAATAACGCCCAAATGCAGCAGATTGGTATGGTTGATATTTTTCAACTGGAATATTATAATATGTTATATGTTAGATATTATTGTTATACGGTTTCAGCTTGTGTATTGAATAGCTTATTGGGAAGAAGAGGTGCTTTATCAAGTGTTAAGGATTATTGGGACGTTGCAACATATTTTGAAGTGTCGGTTTTAGCCGAAGATTATTCGAAAGCTTGTCAAGCAGCATTGAAAATGTTTCTTCTGAAGCCACCCATCTGGTTTATAATTTTTCTTTATTAAATGCTACATTACATGCTGTTGAGTTCTCAACTTGCAAGGATATTGCAAATTAAATAGTAATTAATTTCAGGTATCTGAAATCAACCATGGAAAACATCAAAATAATTAATCGATGTGGTGCTACGATTTCTCCTATTGAACGTGAAAAACAGCAGTTTTTATTTTGGTGTGAATTCTTTATGGAGGGAACTGAATCGGAGTCAGAAATCGTTTGTGCAAGATTTCCTGTTTTGATTTTTGAATTAACGAAAATTTCTCAGGAATTCACAAAGGTGATTTTCTCTTTTTTTTTGCTTTATGCTTGATAGTCAGTCTTGATATCCTTTATATTATTTTAATTTCTTGTTGCAGCAATATACGCCAAGCTTCCTAACTTTAAATATTGGAGAAAGATCAATATTTCTTAGTCATGTTCTTGAATATAGTCAGCAACAAAAACCTCCTCCAGGCAAGTATTTTTACCTTAATCTTTCCTTGATTTGGATCGTTAAGTTAAACTATTTTTAGGGATTCATCGTTGGAATTTTACGGCTTCAGATATAAAAGCAGTTTCGGTTTCGAAAAGAGATGACCGTTCGATTTTTTTATATGTTATCGAAAATTCAGATGATTTTAATCTGATATTTCCCTCTGCAGCCCACTGCAATAAGTTTGCTTATTTATTTTCTTTTTAAATTTCTTGTCTTATCTTAATTACGTCTTCAGAATAGTTCAAAATATCTCATATTGATTTTGCTGTAGAGTCATGACAATGCTTATGGAGATGACTAGTGAATTAGATGGGAATATCGGTCGGCTTCTTAACAGCTGTGATACAGAAGAAAGAATTGAGGTTTTATTTCTAAATTTAAAATGAAATGAATTAAATTTAAATTAAAATAAATTAAAAGAGGTGCATTTGATAAAAATCCTTTTCGGATTCGATTTTATCTTTTTTTCTCGCTTATTATTTCTGGTTTGCCTCCCTTCGCCAGATATACTGGATAGAGATACTGTTAGCTTCCAGTGTCAGTAATATCGAATTTTTAATGATAAATTCGTTCCCGTTAAAAGACGATATTATTCGGAGCAATATAATATTCGATCTTTTTGATCTAGTTCAACCATATTTTGCTTATTAATATAATCTGAATCAATTTAGCGTTCACCTTATATATTTACAATCCCTTCCAGTTTGAATATGAGTTAACGAATAATGGCGAGCGTATTGTGCTAGGTCGCGGTACATATGGTGTTGTGTACTCTGGAAGAGAATTAACCACTCAACGGTATTATTTTGGGATATGAAAATCAGCATCATTGAAATCTTTTAACAGTAAAAATTAATTGCTTTTTTTTAGATCAATTGTGGTAAAAGAAATAGAAGTAAAAAATGAAGAAGAGGTGCAACCGCTTATGGAAGAAATTCAACTGCATTCAACATTGTTACATCAAAATATCGTACAATATCTGGGATGCAACCTTGTCAAGAAGGATGAAGGACACGACATATTTCAAATTATAATGGAGCAAGTGCCGGGAGGTCCTTAAAACTTTATTTCGTTATATATAGACTTTTTCAACCATTGCCTATAGAAAATGGATTGCGCAGTAAGAAATTTTGATTTCTTTAGAAGTTTCATCAAATATATTGATCACCTCTATTTTTTTAATTGTCTTAAACTATTCTGTTTAACTCCTTCAGAATAAATTTCTTTTTTTTCTGAAATAAACAGTAATTTATCTTCTAGAAATTAAAGAAAAATAATTGTGTGATTAATATATTTGGAAGATTTTTTCCAAAACATCAAACAGGAATTTCAGTGAATTTTAGGCAGCTTAAGTTCGTTGCTGCGTAGCAAATGGGGTCCACTTCTCGATAATGAACAGACAATGGCTATTTATGGCAAACAAATTTTGGATGGTCTTCGTTATTTGGTAAGTATTACAGAAATAAAGATTTTTTTGTTGTGTGAATTAATTTTCTAACATTTTATACATTATGTTCCATTTTATACATAATGTGTTCCATTTCTTCACTTTCTTATTTAGATTAAATTACGACTTATTTTTAAAAAAGTTTTAGCATGATCAAAAAATCGTGCACAGGGATATTAAAGGTGATAATGTCTTAGTGAACACGTATAGTGGTGTTTGTAAAATATCTGATTTTGGCACATGCAAAAGGCTTGCTGGCTTAAACCCGGTTACTGAAACATTTACGGGTACATTGCAATACATGGCTCCCGAGGTAAACATTTTCTTAGCAAAAATCTTATTCGTTCTGTATAAATGTATTCTTATTTTCTTATTAACTGCAGCTTAAGTCGTCGTTTGAAGGTTATTGATCAAGGTCAACGAGGATATGGTGCACCTGCTGATATATGGAGTTTTGGTTGCACGATGGTGGAAATGGCTACAGGTCGACCACCTTTTGTAGAACTAGGTTCACCTCAAGCAGCCATGTTTAAAGTTGGCATGTTTAAAACTCATCCGCCTATACCAGAACGTCTTAGTGAAAGATGTCAGCGATTTATTTTACGGTAATTTATTATTAGTTAAATTATTATTTATTAAAATTATTAAAAAATTTAAATTAAATTAATGTTTCTTCAGAATAACTGTTTATAACTGTTATAACTGTTAACTGTTTATAAATTATAACTGTTTATTTCAGTCTTAGATTTTGAATTTTAGAATCTGAAAAATTTTTAAAGGCTTAATTTATTTACTGAATCCGTGGTTTTTAAGGTCAGAATTTAAAATTAAAATCTTTTCTAAGACTTGAAATTACTAACTTCAGTTGCTTTGAACCTGATCCGAACAAAAGAGCTACCGCAGTTCAACTTCTTTCTGATATATTTATTCAACAATATATTCCTCATTCGTTTGTTTTTCAATTTTTTATATAAAGAACGTATTTTTTTTATGAATCTGTGTATTCTGCGCTGATATATTTATTGCCGAAGTGTTTCTTTTAATTTTTTGGATAGTTCTAAGTCCAGTATTTATTTTCGATACAATCATTCTGGTTATTTTTGATAGTTTGCAGGAATAGAAGTGGAAGTGCCAGTAAAAAACATTTTGAAACATGGAAGCAAAATAGAGGTAAATGCATTTATGAAATATTTTCTTGCCTTGAATTTTTTGTTTAAATTCAATATTTTTCAAATATTAATTTTGAATAATTCATTGATAAAGAGTAATTTATTTGTGAAAAATTCAGAGAAGCTTATGAAATCCCACATCAAATTACTTCATAGGAAGACAACTTTTCTTATTGCCACTCATTTAAATTGTTTTATAGAAATGCAAAGATCTGTATCTCATATGGGTAATTTTGGTACAGTGGCTATAGATCCTGCAAAAGATAAAGGTAATACTGGCAAAAATCTACACTTGTTCATTGAAAGTGCTACTGCTCCACGCTTAGCTTCTTACGTAATTGATCGCAGTTCAGTTAGTCCGAATTCTGGTTATCATGTGAGCCAACCATCATCTCCTATCACTGGTATCATTAAACATATTTCATACTTATTGTTTAAAGAATTTGAAATGGTTAAAAATTTTGCGGTTTAAATTCATGCGCTTTCACTCTTATGGCACATTTCATCAACAATCTTTTAGATGATGACACAGGTCCAGAATTATTATCAAGCTCATTAGAGCCATTTTCTTATTTAAATGGTGCAGCAGTTTCCACAAATCTTAATATACTTAATCGAACTTCTTCTGATGAAAGTGGAATGTCTTCTCGTTTTTTTATGTTAAAAAAAGATTCTGAGCGTCGCAACACTTTGGCTAGATTTATGCTGGAATATAAAAATAATGTTAGTATATCAAAGCTAACTAAATTTAGTTAGAAAAATTTATTGTCTGCGAATGTATTTAACAATTATATTGAACTATATTGTCTTATGTTTAGTAATTTTATAGATCATTGAGAACTGGTATGAACATTTAAACAAAAGTCACAGTACAATGGAACTTTCAGTTACAAAGGTATTTTTTGCTCATTTTAGAGCTTTTTAACTTTTTAGATCAAGAAAATTTGTTGTTCATTTGTTTTGTTGTTGTTAATTATTAGTTATTCGACTTTGTAAATTGCTGAACTTACTAAAGTTATAATTAGTATAATATAATTAGCAAAATTAAAGAATTTTTTCAGGATATGTTAGCTATGTTATTGCTTGCTATGCGAGATTATCTACAGGTGAAAGATACATCTTCGATACAAGTAAGGCACCATTTCCATTTTTTTTAGCAATGAATATTATAATAATATATATTTGAATATTTTATATAATTCTGTATATTGTATAATTGTATATTAATCACACTTTGGCAGGATGCCATTGATTCAATAAAGGCACAGCTGGATTACGAGCCTTCAGCGATTTCACAAGTGAATCTTGCATTATATATTTTTTCGGATGCTGTGCAACCAGTATTACGCCAGCAAAGTATTAAACCACATTGGATCTTTGCTTTAGATAATCTTATTAGGAATGCTGTGCAAGCTGCTGTTGGAATATTATCTCCTGGTAAGCTTATTTGTAAGCTTATTTTGCCTTTATTTTTTTTTTAGTTTTTTTTGCTTTGTAGAACTTTTGTTGAACTTTGCTCTTATTCGTTTAGATCTCTCAGCGATGCTTTCTGTACAAGATGTTCCGGGTAATCGTATGTCATCTGTCTCTCGAGACAGTGCTGGATCGCACAGCGAATATTCAACAGTTGATAGTAGAATTGGTTCCACATCATATGGAATGACACGTGAATGTTTATGGGCCAATTTTTCTCCGGAAATGCGCAAAAAATTAAAAGGTCTTGTCGATGAGAATAGGAGGTAATTTTTTTATTTTTTTAATTTCATTATACATTATAATTTCATTATGGCTTCATTCTCAGTTTTTTGTTTAAAAATTCTGAAGTAATGTTAATATTTTATCTTCTCGTAATAAGATTTATTACACTATAGGTTCTAAATAATTGTCTTTTTGCTTAATTTTATTCCTTTTATTTTATAAAACAATATTTTAACATATTTTTATCCATAGTAGAGCTAGATTGATATTTTTCAGGTTGTTCGAGGAATTGGTTTGCGTGGAACGTGAATATAAAGAACTCTTGCAAACCACCTTAAAAGAGAAAAAGATACGAGTTGAAAGGCTAACTGATTTCCTGTCTGATACAGGAGGGAGTGTGAGAGGAGCGAACACTCCACCATCACTTCTGCCTTCTTTTGGATTTGGATTAAATTCTCCTGATAGCTCTGGACCATCTTATATTCCCTTATCTTTGAGTGGGAATCCTGCTGATATTCAGTTTTCATCATATTTAAATCGGTTATTATTTTAAATGATTTCCAAAATGATTTCGTAAAAAAATTTCTCAAATTTTTTACTGAAAATTGATTTCACTTGAATTTCGTGATATTCTTATTGTTGCAATTTTGTGATTTAAGTAATGTGCGCAACGACGAACTAGCTGAATGGCTCAGATCGATTGGTATTAGTGATTCAGTTATAGCTCGTATACAAGATGAAGAATATACAAAGGATGATTTAATAGACCTGGTGACTCGAGAAGAATTAATTGCTCTTGGTCTAAAGTGATGTTTTATTGATTTTTTCTTTTGCCAAATTTGTTTATAATTTTTATGATTTGGTTGGTTTTTAAGTTTTTTTTTAAGTTTTTATTATTTTAAAAAGCTTTATCGAATATTATTTTATAAAATTTTTTTTGAATTTTCCTTACCTTTACAGCTATGTTTCAGAGCAGGAGTAGTTTGTCGAATATGGCGGCAAATAATGCATCATAGAGAACGCCACAATTTTGCTGGATTTCTGAGTCCAGTGATACGCTCTCGGCAAAATTCTTCTGGCGATGATTTTCATTCTACCTTAAATGATGAAATATATGATGTTACTGATGTGGAGGATGGAGGAACAACATGACGACTATTTGTATTAGTGTTAGATTGCCAACTGATTTTCTTAATATATTTTCATTTTTATTTACAAAGTTCATTTTAATTCGATTCATATATTTTGTGTTTATGTATTATAATTAGTTTATATTATTGCGTTAATTAATTACTCGAATGTTTTTTCAATGATTTAACTAATTTTTAAGTTGAAATATAAAGATATGTACAATTATTGGAGTTTATCTTGATTTTTAAAATGTTTTATATAAAATATAATTGCATATTTTGTTTTGCTTTTAATTTTGTAATATATTTATATGGCCGGGTTTTTTTCTAAATTTGTATTATCGCATAGAAATAGATAGTCATGGTCGTAGTTAATGCTGGATTCAACAGTAATGATCTTCTCGCAGTGTGGTATTGTTTGGTTCACACTGTCGTCCTTATTTTTCCCTTCTTTGTAAATATATAAGATGCATTAAGTGACTCGTCTTTGGTACCATTCGAGTTTCGAGTTAAAATTTGTAATTATTTATAATTGTTGTTGTTATAGATGCTAACATAAATAATTGCATTATTTACAGTACTTTTGCAAAATATTTGCACTTTTTCGAATCAGCCCGAATTTAATTTTAAGATAATTTTAAGAAATCAGCTATTTTCGGTTTGAAATTGCTTATTATTTGCGATTAAGATTACAAAAAAATAATTTTAATAGTTTGGGAACATATATTTGTGAGAAATATTCACCGTGAATTCAAAAATTTTTTGCGAACGCATCAGACTTTTCTTATTTTTTGGATTTTAAAAAACGAGCTATCCCATCAAACCAACTAAAGATTGGTTCAAAAACTTGTCAGGCCTTGTTCTGGGATAATGATGATGATCTATTGAAGGCGCTCTCAAGCTGAGATCTGAAAATTTTAAGAATTCAAGGGAAAAATAGATAAAGAATTCCTTTAACGCCACAGGTTACCAATTTTTCCAATCAACATGCAAGAACGGGAGAACTCTTGTATTTGGTGAAAATGCATAAAGCAAATAACGTTGAAAACCAAGGATGTGTTGTGAGAGACGAAGTCTATCTACCGATTTTTTCAAATTCTCGTTTTCATTCTATTTTCTAAAGAAGAGCCATTCTAAAAGGATCCAGGAAGAATTTATACAGCTTTTTACGCAGATAAATAAAAAAATTTTACAGGATTAAAATATAGAAATTCATCGCGGAAATGCATTGTAAATTTATGCAGAAATTTTCACTGTAAAACCATCCTTTTCGAATGATTTTTACATTGGAAATATAATGAATTAAGAAAAAAAATAGAGCAAATTCGATGAAAACCACGGTTAGATCCATAAATTCACCTTTTCTTTTATTAACTAACAAATTTTTTATAAGAAAAATTTGTAGAAAAATTTTATGAAAAATGTACGACATCATATTACTGAAATTTTAAATATAGTAAAAATTGGGGAATATTTTATTTTTAAAAAATTTAAAAATGTAAAAAATTTCTTATACACAAAAAAAATTAAACAAAAAATACAAAAATAATTTTTTAGTACCGAAAGATGAATCAAAATTCTTTTTTTTAAATTGGACTTTCCTTTCAAGGTTAATAATTGGTATTAGCGTAATTAGCTTGCAATTCCAAGCATAGGCATAAGCAGATAAATCATATTATAACAAAGTGAAATTAGAAGCATATAAAATAATTATAATTTGAGTGGGGAATAAAAAAAACTAAAAATTGGGATCATTGAAGAAAAATAAGCATTAGAAGAAAAATTTTCTGGCAGTGATACTATAATCTGGAGGCAAAATTGCTCAAAGCACCATAAGTACCAGGAGTTCAGATCCTGTTTCGGATAGCAGCAAAGCTCTACTTTAAAGAATTCATACTCTTACTTTTAATCGCCAAACGACTCTCTACTAAAAAAATTTCCCATTATTCTAACTGGAACAAGAAATGAGCGCTAATTACTTCTTATATTCAATAACATAACCTGAGATAAGCTTAATTTCTTTTTGATTTCAATATTGATAAGCGCGACAAGGGAAGAATAGGAAAAGGGACTTTGTAATGAAATTTCGAAAAATTCCCCTGAAGAATAACAAATATCTTTTTTCATTATTTATATAGTAGAGCTGATAAGGCAATTTTCCTTAACATATTTTATTAGGTGAAGAATTAACTGATACAAGTTTTTTTGAAATGTTTTGTTTGGCTTCATTGCTTCGTATGTCCGGTTGACAAACGTTTCGCGCTGAACCCATCAATGAACGAAGCTTTTGGCGCAATGAAATGGATGACGGACGAAAATTATTTTCTTGAGCAATGGAATACCTGGAATTATCCAAATGTGATCGTTTATAAATATGTAAATGAAATCGTTGAAATAGAAGACTTTATAATTTATAATTTTATAAGTATAACCGAGTGTTTATTGCTCAGATTATCGTCTCGAGTAGTCTCATCAGAATTCGATGTTGGCAAACCACCTGGATCTCTATCGTTCAGTTGTCAAAAACATGGCAAAAATTTTTTTATGTACGAGCAACCAGTGGAGCGATTTGAACCAGAAATGGTGACTGATTATGACTCTTCTTTTTTGGGAATTTACACCGTTGCTACTTTGACCCGCTCCACTGACGAATAAGATAAGAAGCTCCCGATCCGATGACAAAGAAATTGAAACATCTTTTTTCGCCACCTAAACCTGTATATCCCTGGACTATTCAAAACCACTCCTGGTTCTATTCGTCCATACCTTGGTTCTCTTTTCTTGTTTTTAACGTCATTCATCATAGGATTTAACGAGGTGTGCGTTAAGACCTGTGCTGAATGACGAAGAACAGAGAAAATCGGTAGATATCGCTTTCTGATGATTCTGATGGTAGTCTTTATGCTAGTGACGGTGGACATATATATTGCGTTAATTAGATGCGAATTTCTCTTTAGAGGCTGATTTTGCGGTTGCAGAGAACCTTCTACGCGAATGAATGAGATGAAAAAAGACAATTCTGATTGCAACCATCCGAGCTAGAATTTCCCTTTTAGGAATGAGAATATTTGGAGACGTTTAAAGTCCAATACTTCTCGAACCATTGATGAGATTGCATAAATTAGAATCTGCCTTAACCTTATTAGATTTCAACCTTATTAGAATCTGATATATAAAATTTCTTTTACATTTATATAGGTTTGAAGGCTAGTTTTTGTTGTTGCGCCAGGTCTTTCATAATCGTTCGTAATTTTCAGCGAAAAAGACTAAACCATCGGGCATTCAAAATCCATGAACTGTTTGTTATTTATACAGTTTGCAAGCCAATAACCCAATCTATCGCATAGTTAAAAACTTTAGGGAAGAGAACGCAACATTAACATGCATATTTATTTCAAAATATGTCAATTTCCCATATTTCCCATATACTTAGGCAAGTTCCATAATCTTACAGTAGCGTTAGATATTGTGCCAGGTAGATACGAAAAGAACTTTCCACATACGAACAATGCGTTTACGTAGGAGTTAAAACATTTTTAATTATATTATATAATTATATTTTATAAAAAATTAATTTCTTTGGAACACCGTTCTGGCATAACTTGCCAGGGGGATACTCTGTTGATCGAATCAGTAAAATCAATGAAGTATGGAGGCTGTCGACACATAAAATGACTTTCCAACGCACTCGTAAAAATTTGGTCAGCACAAACATATCCTGGACTAAATCCGGTCTGGTTAGAACACGCCGCGCTATCACGCATTGCGGTGAGTCTATCCACCAGAAGAGAAGCATAAAACTAACCTAGCAGGTTATGATAGTGGTCCCAATATATCCCATGATTTCTTTCGGAAATTGGAAGAAGAACTGCCTCATTCTAGTCATATGAGATTTGCTGTCTCTCCCACACCAGTGTATATAATTTGTGGAGGTATATTAAAAGAGACACTGGGTAACATTTGAAGAGTTTAGCTCATTCATTCATTTTCCCTGGTGATTTTATTGGTTATAAACTTGTGAATAACAGAAATTACTTCGTGAAGGGTTGGTGATTTAAAATTGCACACGCATGGCTTTAAAAGCAAATGACCTTTGATGGACTTTAATTGATAACAGGGTTCCATCCTGATCTCATAATATTTCACTTTTCTCGAACTCCTAGCGAAATAGGCGAATTAAATTGGTAATCACATATTCGAGTTGTCTCCATATTCATTGCCATATCGCTGCAGTATCGATTTTTATCACATTTCGCCGCTATCGCTGCAGAACTGCTCCTGGAGACAGAACTTCAACTGGAACCAAGTCATTGACCGGCTATTCCAAAGATAAAAACATGGTTTCAGTTCATCAGTTCGAAATATGTCTGACTTGAAATAATTAAGATTTTTGGGAACGCTGTGTCCTCCGCGTTATAAATTTCATTGGAATGTTGATTCTAGCCACAACATGGTTCGTTAGCTATATGCGCGGATGTCCTAGCACTCCACAGGACTTCCATCGGTGACTGACCAAANTAAATATAGTTTGGTTCGAATATCGATTATCTAGCAAATTCCACGTAACTAGATGTATTCATATTCATATGGGGGATAGTGGTTTCCATTGGCGCACCACTATCATATTTGCCGACAGAAAATAGTGGGATAGCCTCACGTTCTACGCGCCCATTCCACTTTCCTTCGATCATCGTTTGTGTGACTTCATTTACTTCGTTTTTTGAGAGAGATATTGGCAGGAAATTGATAGAATCTATTCTTTATCCACATAGGCGAGTCATTGACGGAATTCTGTAGGATTAGTATTAACCGTGTTCTTTTGAATATGCAAGTGGTGATATTCATTTCTTGTTCGGCTCACTCATTTTTCATTCAAGTTGTAGTTGGTTTCTGAATTAATGTTATCTTTTTAACCAACATTCAACAATATTAACTAAAATTTATTTTTCTAATTTTGATATTAACGTAATATTTTTAGGTTCAGCGCTTCTAGCCGTATTGTTGGCTGGCTATTTGGCTCAGAAATATGGCTTGCCACCGCCTTTGCCGAAAATTGTGGCAGTCGATCTTGGCACCACATTTTCATCGATAGGCGCCTATCAGGCAATTACAGGCCGGACGGATATCATTCCGGATGAAACCGGTCGGAAAAGTATTCCTAGTGTGGTTGCTTTTCTGTTAGTTTCTTGGAATACATCATATATATTTATAAACTTTTTTCTATTTTCTATTTTATATATACTATTATTAAAGACTTTACATTGAGAATTTTGCATTTTGTTTATTTTTTATGTATTTTTTCCTTATTAAAAATTTTTAGACCAAATGGCACCATACTGGTAGGTTCTCGAGCAGTTGAACAACAGGAGCACAATCCTTTTAGAACAATATATGATGCTAAACGTTTTATTGGTAAGGTCTATAATAAAGATGACCTAGAATTTCAGGTTAATATTTTTTGCTGCTCATATTCTTTATTAGATTTTATTGCAATAAAAATGTATTTATTGGAATATAGAATGTGGAATTATTTAAGATGAGGTTTAGTTTAATATTGCTCTATTTACTATTTATTCGATCCTCGTAGTTGCACACTTGTTATTCTGTTGATATTTTGTTATCTGCGTATTTTTGTTTTAGTCGTCTCTAAATTTTTTCGTTTAAATAATTTGGCTTCGATGAAGGCTCGGGAAATCTCCCCTAATGATCATGAAATGCTGAAAATTGAGCATATAAAAATCCAGCCAGCCTGTTCAAGTTCAAAAAGTGATAAGTTGCAAGGGGATTTTTTTGAAATGGGTAATCCGTGGAAGCAAACTGAGAACTTTAAGGAAATGAAGATCACATATTTTTTGCAATTGAAATTCATTTTCAATTATTTTGTGATAATTCTCTCTGATTGTTCTCCTTCATTAAATGATATTGGTATTGAATTATTAGATTTTTATGATATTCAACCAAAATCAAGGTATCGTTACATATTGGATAAGATCCGGTTATATTAAAATTTTGTACGCAGTATCTGTGGTGTTATCCTTTAAAGAAATTTTGAAAAAATTAACTAACTAACTAACTTCTAGGCGTAAAAATTTCAAAAATTATCTATTTTTAAGAAGGGTATTAGGTATGATCCTTCGAATTATCTCCCAAAATAACTACAAAATTCACTATTACTCATCTTCTAGTTAGTCTCGATCTTTGATGTTATTTTATTTTACGTGACAAATTTTTGGAAACTATTAATAATATAATCTCTCTCTGTTTGATTTTTCTTTTATAACTTAATAAATTTTCGCTCCAGACGTGCTCAGAATTTTCTTTATTTTTTATTTTTAGGCTGATTAACATTATTAGTTATTTTCAGGATGATAGAAAAAGATATCCTTTCAACATAAAGTTGGACAATGAAGGAAGAGTATTTTTTGAAATACCTCTTGATTCCGGCATCAAGTAACTTATTTATTTATTTATTTATTGTTTATTTATTTATTTATTTATTTATCTTAATAACTTGAAAATAAAACATTAGTTAGCTTGATTCATTTTAAAAGAAAATTCAGGTATATCACTCCTGAAGATGTTGGTAGTATTATTATCAGTTATCTAAGGCGGAATGCGGAACAACATTTTGGTATAAAAATAAAGGAGATTGTGATATCAGTTCCTGCCGAATTCGATCAGTCACAACGCAACGCTACCGCTCGTGTAGCCGAATTGGCTGGTATGTTTCTATTTAAAACTGTTATTTGCAGTTTATTTTAGGTATTTAATTTGATTGTTTTAGGAATGGAACTACGCAGGCTTATAAGTGAACCAACAGCTGCTGCTCTCGCCTACGGCCTTGATAAGAAAAAAGGTGTTGAATACATCGTTGTAATTGATCTTGGTAATCTTTTTTTGCTTCTTGTTTCCTGCTTTTCTAGAGCCATATTTCAAGAATTAATAAATTTGAAGCTTTTAGTGGATATTAAGAGGTGAACTCTCTCTTTA
Organism: Dracunculus medinensis; assembly: GCA_900625125.1. Classification (NCBI taxonomy): domain Eukaryota; kingdom Metazoa; phylum Nematoda; class Chromadorea; order Rhabditida; family Dracunculidae; genus Dracunculus; species Dracunculus medinensis. The sequence continues at coordinate 43,675 of UYYG01001176.1, forward strand.
TATTTCAATAATATATGATATATCATTTCATTAATTCTATTAAAGGAAAAAATATTTCTAATTTTTCGTGAATTTTTTCTTTTTTTAATGCTGCAAGTAAATAAATTCATGAGTTGGTAAAGTCCTTTCTTGGTACCTATTTCGCTTATTGTCTAAGGATTTATAAGGAACCTGTATATATATATATATATATATATTTTAAGCCTGTTAGCACTCATGTTTGTTTGTTTGTTTATATTTTTACTTCTTTCGATTTTTTTGAGAAAGTTTAATCACTTGTTTCTCTTGTTATATGCTGTAGGTGGTGGAACATTAGATGTATCTGTCTTGTGGCTTCAGGGAGGAATTTTTATTACATTGGCTATGGCGGGAAATAATCGGCTTGGTGGACAAGATTTTAATGATCGAATTCAGAAACATCTTATGAAGGTAATTCAAGTTTCTGTTGTTGAAAAAGATATTCTTAGTTAACTTTCAACTGCTTTTGTTTTGTTCAGGTTATATCTGAGAATGCTGGGAGTTCTTTTAACGATAAAGAAGATTTACAACAGTTGCGATTAGCGATAGAAACAGCCAAAATACAATTAACAAGTTTTCCTCAGTGTACAATTGATCTTCATTTACGATCTGTTGGTCGATTTTTGTATAAAGTACGTTTCGAATAATGAACTATTATATTTATGCACTTATTCCTTGAACTTCATATTTTTAGATTTTTTATATATTTTAGCTTACAAGAGAAGAATTTGAATCTTTAAATGAAGATTTATTCGAATCTATAATTGAACCCATTGAAGCGGCTTTAAAAGATGCAGAGATTGGTTCTTCAGATATCGATGAGATTGTTTTAGTTGGTGGTTCAACTCGTATTCCTAGGGTGCGACGCGTTGTTGGTACATATTTTAAGTAAGTATTAATTTAAGTTGTTGGTACATATTTTAAGTAAGTATTAATTTAAGTATTAATTTTTTAGGATACTTTTCATTTTTCCATTTGGTATGATGGCATTATTTCCATTTATTTCCATTTATAGTCGAAAGTGCTGAAATTGATATTGCGAAATTAGTAGAATTAGCATATAGCATATACGCATTTATGTTTTGTTTGTTTTTAGCAAAACTGAATTTCAAATATTGCCATCATAAAATTTAATATTCAGTTTTTTTGCTGGAAAAAATATTTCATAAATAAATATTTTTTTTAGTAAGGCCCCTAATCATGGAGTTGATCCTGAATTGGCTGTGGCTACTGGTGGTGTGATTACTGCAGGCGTAATTGGTGGCGGTTGGCCATTGCAGGCATGTTTATTATTGTTTATTGTGTACTGTGTATTGTGTAAATGGTTTTATTATATTTATTGGTTTTTATTCGAGTAAGCATTAAGTAATTGATAAATTTTCTCTTAATTATTTCATCTTTTTTACATCTTATAATTTTTTATATTTTTTCTTAAATTTCTTAAATTTTTTTTAATTTTTATCTTGTAATATCTTTTAATTTTTAGGTCACATCGATCGAGTTACCGCCACAGCGTCGCAAAAAACACATTTATTCATCTCATCGAAATTAGTGATAAATTTGATTTATATTATGATTTTTCTATCCATCGGTCTGCGATATAATTTTCATACTTTGAAATTCTATTTTGCTTTGAATTCCATTCGGGTTTTGATTTCATTGTTTTCATTATCTTCTTCATGTTGAATTTGCTTTGGAGGAAATTGGTATTTGTATATTTTGGTTTTCTTGGTGAATTTCTTTTCTTCATTTTCATTTGTTTTAAAATATTAAAGTGCTTGGTATTGGAATCGTTCATTTTGCAAAATCATATTATTTATTCGTATTTGTCTTATTTTATCTTCATAATATTTTTTATTTTGTAATACTACTTTTTTAATGGTTTCCCTTGCTTTTCCGTGGAAAATTTCTTGAGAATTTCTTTAATAGTGATAAAAAGTTTGAAAGGTTTTTAAATAAGGAAGGAATCAGTTTTTGGTCATGAAAAAGTTTATTTGTAATTGTTGAAGAAATATTTTTAAGCAGAGAGAAAATGTTTGCTCCTGTGATGTCTAATTTTTTGATTATTTAATAATCATTTTTCGTAAATAAAAATTACATTTACGTTATTCGGGAAATATTCTAATATTTTTGCAGTAGTTTTCATAAATTTTATAATTTCATAATTTAGTATATAATTTTTCCCGATTTTTGGGTTTTTTTAACGTTTTCGGCGAGAATTATTTCTTTTATCAACTAGATTTCAGTTTGATTTGATGGATGCAGATGGTGAACGAAATGTGGAACTTCCACAAAAGAAATTTTTTCGGCAAAGGGCTCATTCGAATCCAATGTCAGATCACGACCTTGTTTATCCATTAAGTCCAGACTTGTACGTCGTCTTTGCATGTCAAAAATTTTTTTCTTTTGTTGAATATTGTTTAAATTTTGTTTCTGCAGGGAGTGCATATTTTTCAGAAGAATTTCAGAATGGATTGGTCGCCCTATTATGGAACATTAGCAGAAAAAAGCCGAATCAGTTTTCTTGATATTGGCTGCGGTTATGGTGGTCTGTTATTTAAATTGTCTGATATCTATCATTCAGAATTAATCCTTGGTTTGGAAATAAGAGTTAAAGCAAGTACTTTATCAGCAAGAAGAATTCATAGTTTCGTCTGTTGAAAGCATATAATTCATATCATTTTATTTTAGGTATGTGATTTTGTGCAAGAAAAAATAAGAGCAATGAGATTAAAACATCCTGGCAAATACAACAATATCGCATGTTTAAGAACCAATGCAATGAAGTATTTGCCTAATTTCATTTTCTGCCATCAGCTGTCAAAAATGTTTTTTTTGTTTCCTGATCCTCATTTTAAGAAAGCAAAATATAAACGGCGAATAATTTCAACAGAGTTGCTCGCTATCTATTCATATCTTTTGAAACCTGACGGTAAGACTTGATTCATTGGAAAGGTAGATAAAAGGTAGATAAACGAAGCTGTCGTTTTTATCATGTTAAAATTTGTGAAAAAATATTTTTTGCAACTTCATTCAATTAGAAAAGGAAGAAATTTAAAATCTCTTATCCTAATTTCCAGTTTTCAGCCTAGTTTAAAATATTTTAGGAGATTTTATAATATTGGAATGTTTTCAGGCTTAATATATACGATAACTGATGTAGAAAATCTTCATATATGGATGGTTAAACACATATCAGAACATCCACTTTTCGAGAAGCTTAATGAAAGTGAAATGATGAATGATCCTATTGTAAAACTGCTATATGATAGCACTGAAGAAGGCCAAAAGGTTACAAGAAATAAGGGAAAGAAGTGGGCTGCAGTTTACCGAAAAAGACCTGATCCAGACTGGTTATAAAATAATAATTTCAATTATTTGTGATGATGACTGGCTATTAATGTAAATTGTAGATGAATCAAAAAATAAAAAATAGAGCCTTAAAGGATTTGTATCTATTATTTATTTATTTATAGATTTATATCTTTCTATAAAAAGAATATCTGCTGCTATATTTTTCACATTTTCATATTTTTTGTTTTATTTTTTTCAGTTTTTATTTCTTCAATTGTTTTTTAACTGCGTGTATAAAGATAAGTTGGTTTATTGTTGATTTGGCAGTATATTTTGATATAATTCAGCCGTTCGCAATATATTTTTCTAGGATTTGTGTGGATCGATTCTATTTCTTTGCACATGAGCACTTTATTTAGAAATTCGAGGATAGCTGAAAAATAAAATATGAAGTTTTTTTAGGGTAGAGGGAAATTGAATTTGAGGCTACGGATTGTTTGGTGATCGTTTCTATGTAAAAATTTTTTTAAATTTAGTTTCCTATGAGAAAATTTAATTTTAAGAAATTAGGTCGTAGGATAGTTTTCTCCAAATTGTACGTAAATATGATGTGGGAAATTTAAAATTCATGGCTATCACATTTGTTCCGCAAAGTTAATATTTCCGATTGTATTAGCTGTTGTTGTCAGTCTGTCAAAGTCAGCTAAATGATTTATTGGTAACGACTAAAGATACGTCAATTTAATAAATTTTAGATAGTGCGGAAAAATTACATCGAGTGATAAAGGAAAATGGTTTGCGAAAATAGTTGGTTATTTTTTGTCCTATTTAAATTTTATTAAATAGATTTGTTGTGGATGTTGAGCGGAGGATTTCACAGCAGTGGTCCATTTTCAGCTCATCCTGAAAGGGTGCTTGTCAGCGTTTTTGGTATAGCAGTGGGGAGCGCGATTTTTGGCTACTATTTGGGTTTATACTTAAGAAAAAAGAAAAATAGAATAAACCATCTGATCAAGCTGTCTACAGGAAAGGTTGGAATTTTTTAAATTCTTCCTTTTTTTCTGTGATGTTTTGAAATGCTTATTGTTTTATTTTGATTATTTAAATCAAGGATTGCCAATCGGAACCATTTTTTTGAAGTAAAGAATTTGGTTACAGGAAAGGACTTAAAAAATTTTATGCATAAGTTTAATAAGAGCATAAACGCTATGAAAAGACAAAATTTTTTTATTTAATGAGTTGATTTTGTATATTTGTTTTGTTTTGAGTCAAATGACAAAAAGTTTGAAATTTGAAATTTTGAAATTTTATTTTATTTCATAGCGTTTATGCTGTTTTTCTTTAGGTTGTTGATATAATCGATATGGAAGATTTGGGTGATAAAAAAGTCTTTTGTCGATGTTGGAAAAGCGCAGAAGTATGTTTTTTGGAACTCATGTTTTCTAAATGCTTTTTTCTATTGCTTTTTCAAAAACTACATATTTTTCGAACTTCACTGGTTCTTTTATAAAAAAAATAAAAATTATTTTTATAAAAAATATTTAATTTGACATATGGCTAATTAATAGGTGCAAATGAAAAAAGTCAAAAATCCTTTTTTTATCATCCCAAAAAGTTGATTTTAATATTTATATCTAGTTATCTAATTATTCTTTTAACCACACTATTTTATTCTTTCCTTAGAAATATTCTCTTCATAATGGACTTATCAAATTCACGTAGGTTCGCCAATTTTTTATCATAACATGTTTTGTTTCACGTTTGCAGTTTCCATACTGTGATGGCACTCATACAAAGCATAACGAATGTACGGGAGATAACGTTGGACCGTTGATAATAAAGAAGAAAGATTGAAACGCAGAAATTTCAGAAATTTTTTTGTAAATTAATAAAAACCGGATTTCACATTCAATTTTTGATTTTTTAACATTCTCTTATTCGGTGAATTTTCGTTTGATAGTTTTCTAATATTACATTATTTATGACCATAGATATATTAATATTCATATAGCTGTCTTAATATATATCACATTCATTTTATGATCTGCTTTGTATGAACCGAATAGAAGTGAGATAAAATTATTCTGACGAGAAATCGCCACCACTTTATTTTGAAATGATAATGGTTATTTGCTCGTCCGCCAGTTGATCACACGCCCCGAGTTAGTCGCCACTTCTTGGGCACTCAGCGATTTGTTCTGCCATCTGGCTTGGGTTAAAGGTTAAGGCTAATGCATCTATCGAACGAGTTTTAAATTTTGAAAACCATCGACTGCAATTAAGTGATGAAGGCCGAGGATTAAAGTGCAGGTCAGATCGAAAAAATTTAAATTTAAAATCAAACGTCCGGCCGATTTTGAAAATTTTTGTATGAATTTGAAAATTGCGTGGTAATTTGGTTTTTGTTTATAATACTCTGGAGCTTACAGTGCTTTCCGTCTTCGCTCATCGGTTGTGCCGAACTCTGGAATAGCGAGTTTGGTGATCGTCCGTGTCGTTTCTTTCCATTCTCATCTCATACAATTGCAAAAATGCCATTTTGTGCTTGAACGCAGCTTAGTGGACATAAATTTTAAGATTTTTTAATTAGCTTGATTAGTGCAAGAATATCCGCCGACACTTCGAGGACCGCGTTTTGGACCTTTTTAAATCCAGGCCATCGGTCGAGGAGCGACCTGTACTTCTATTCTACAGTGGTTTTCCGATATTTTTATTTTTTGACTATTTCTTTTCTAATTTTTAATCAATTTCGAAATTTTAATTTTATTTGCTAAATACTTTTTATTCCTCTTGAATTTTCGAAATTTTTTCTTCGTTTCATTCAGTTATTTATTGCTGATAAAATACTATTTGCAGAATGGTTAAATTACCAGATTCGGCTGATCGTTTTACGCCTTACTTTTTGTACGAGGAGCGCTTGAAATCTTTTGATGATAGATGGCCGCATAAATCGCAAAATTTAAGTCCTGAGAGGGTAATTTTTCTATTTTTGGTATTTTGCCTATTACTCCGGATAACTCCATTCGTACTAAATTTTATTCTTTATCGTTCTATCTCCTTTCGCCTTTCGTTATTCGTTTTTTCGTCGTACAATTTCTTCTCAAATAGCCAGATCTCCGATAGCGGATATGTATGGAACTTTCGTTTTGTGGGTTTATTTTGAACTATTCACGATCCTTCTATTCAAATTTGTTATTTTTTCGCGTTCTGCATTTATTTAAATTTATGTTTTTATCCTAATTTTTGGATTTAATAATTTTCATATATTTTTCTGAAAAAAATTGCTAACAAATCAGTTAATAAAGTCTTTCGTTTCAATTAAATTTAAATTAATCTTTCTTGAAACTTATCAAGTGTATCTTTCATTTTACCTGATATTGTTCCATCTTTTTTGTGTAAAACAAAAATTTAGATGGCTAAAGCTGGTTTTTTCTTTCTGCCCGATGAAGCAGATTCTGACAGTGTTCGTTGTCCGTTTTGTTTAAAGAATTTAACTGGATGGGAAGAAAATGATGATCCAATGTTAGTTCTACGTTTAAATTTTTATTTTTCATGATGGTATGACCCCAATATAAATTTATTGTGTAATCATAAATTTAAATAATTTAAATAATTAAAGGATAGAACATGAAAAACGGAAAGAGAATTGTTATTTCATGCAACTCAATAAGCTCGAAGAAGACTATACAGTTGAAGATTTCCTCGTGTTGGCAGCTCATTCGCGATCTGCAGCTTGGGTAAATTTTTTATTTCTCATATGAAAAAATGAGTTTTAGAATAGAATATTTTCTATATTCTATAAAAATATTCTAAAATAATATTCTCTAAAAATTTTCGTAAAGTTATGAGTTTAGCATAATTTGTCAAAAATGATTAACTTTATGAAATTCGCTCTGAAAAGGAACTATTTTTTTATTGGTCTTTAAAGATTATTCGGCGTTTAATAATTACTTAGATTCAGCAAGGTATTTGTTTTTTTTTTTAGATTTGATTTTATTTAACTTGTTCTTAGAATTTTTCTCTTTATTACGTCATTATTCTCTCATAACAATTCTATTCTTGGTTTTTTACCTTTTAATTTTCTAAGCTTTTTAACCTTATGCTTATGGCTTTCGGTAATGCATCAGATGACTTCCTTATCAAAATATTCTGAACATTATAAACATCATAACCTCACTGATAAATTTTTTCTTCTTTATTTTTTTAAATTTTTTTTGCCTCTTAAATCCTTATTTTTTAATAGATGGTAAATTATCTATTCTTACTTAGAGACTGGCTTAGAGATATTACAGAGGAATAAAACAGAATCTCATTTTTATTTGTGAGATTTTATTTGGTCATATTTATTGGAACTATGTTAATTATTACCGTTTTTGTTTGGATTTCAATTCAAGTTTATTAAATTTCTCCTAAATCAAATTTCTCCTTGGTGCATTGGTGGTCCATTGGCAAAATAATCGCCACCGAGAGCTTTGGTTCGAATCCGTCAATATCCCGCTCTTCGTCGGATGGCAATGTTTTCTAACAAAAAAAAAGAAAGAAGAATAGAATAGTTCAGTGGATTGTTGCTCAATTCGGAGCACTGAAATGTTATTCCCGGCAGAAGTAAACCTGTCCAAAAATCCGGATGCTGGCTATTCACTTTCTGTCGCCAACTCTGATTCAGATATATTTATCTAACCAGAAAAGCGAGTCTAACCGTAATGATGAGTGCCCTAAACAAAAAATTTCCTTCAAGTCACCTAAGTGATATTCCTTTTTTTACATCCTTTTTTATTCCTTTCTATTTTTTAAAAGAAGCTAATTATCGCAAGAAATATTGTCAATAACTTTTAAAATCTTGCTCATATTCCTCTGTTAGCATTGTTAATATATGGAATATCATATGCATTTTGTAAGGTCATTTTTGATTTTGATTTTGATTGATTTTAATTGATTTTTGATTTTAAGCCTTATTTTTCCATTTTATATTCTTTATTAAAGATGACTAATGCTTATAAACATAAACATTTTTTAAAAAATCTCTTCGATTTTATTTTAGCGCATTTTAAATTCTTTACAAGGCATATATGCTTTCATGCTTATTTGCTTGCACATCTTAATTTTGCAGGCAGAAATTTTGTCTTCCTTGTTGACTGATATAAAAAAAGTCGCAGAGGACACTACAAATCGAATTTTTAAATTGAAAAAAAATGTTTTTTTGAAGAAAAGGAAAAAATAATGTTTGGTAGTGTTATAATCTTTTTTTGTAGTCTAATAATCTTTCTTCTTTTCTTAGCTTATTTCTGAATATTTAATGTTTTTTATGTCTTTTGTGCTTTGCTTCAGTCCTATTTTCTTGGTGGTTTTTCTTATGATTTTGTTTTAAATCCATTTATTGCTTCTTTTTGTATTCCATATTGTATTGACCAAGAAGTTAGCTGCGTATTAAAAATGAATTAATGCTTATATAAATATTTCATTTATTAGTAATAAATTTCTTCGATTTTATTTTAGCTCGTTTTTATTTCCTTGCACGTAAATCAAGGTCTTATGCAAAGGATATATAAATTAAAAAAATTTTATAAGCTAGAAAAGAATTTTCAAAGCCTCATTCATTCAAAAAAGTTTTAAATAAATTGTGATAATGGCTAAACGGCTGAGAAAGTTTCTATCGCTATTGGAGGTTTGTTAGTGAAACAATTTCTTATTGAAAGATTATAAATTGAATTTTACGCTAGGATCTGATTTTTTTATTGAACTTGGTGGTAATATTTTTTATTATTTATAAAATGTTCTGAAGACAAGAGTGCATAAAGTGAAAATGGAGCGAGATTATACGAGCGATTTTTAAAAGGAACCTAAGTGTGCTGAAATATGTGATCAATTTTTTTTTCATCCGGCTTTATCTGAATACAATGCAAGAGAGATTGCAAAAATTTTAGCCATCGCCGATCGGACGACTTGCATCCTTCGTCTTCTCAAGGAGCTGAAAATCAAATTCGTCGCTACTTATTTGTTCTTATAAATTGCATAAGTTCGATCTATTAAAATCGCTGCATCGCATTTTTTATTATCCGAAAATCCATTATTTTTCTATAAACATTTCATCAAAATAGAATTAATGTTTTTTGATTTTTTGATTTTTTTTGATTTTTTTCCATCGTTTATTACGATTTGATGAGAAAAAATTGCTAACGAACTCATAAGGGACGGAATGGTCAAATGTTGGGAGATTGGAATTTATGGATAGTGGTGGGGTTACTGCAGAACAGCCTGGCGAGAAGTGGGAATTAGAAGAAGAAGCTGAACCAGAAACATTGAATTGCAGAAAAAAGAAAATTTATTTCATCTTTAATTAATTCATCTAAAAACATTATTTTTTTCTGCATAAATTTAGTGGTGAAGCAGCAATCATCCCATGTGTCATGGCAATAAATTAGGCAATTTCTAACGCAATTTTCTCGTGGAAATTTCGATTCTTCAAGTTAGATGTACCATCTGCTAAAAATATATAAAATTATGCACTCAAAAAACTCAGCAGCAAGGAAAATTGTTTCAAATGTGCAGAAGTTTTTTTGCCAACAACTCTGCAAATTTATTTAACATTTCATTGTTCATAAGTAAATATATACATAATGCAAATGGCCAGCACTCAATATTTCTCGTCAAACTCGTCCCACTTAATATTATTGATATAAAGTGTGATGCTAGCCAAGTATGATGAGTCCCATGGTTAGTTGGATTTTTTGCGGAGGCTTAATTCAGCCAAAAGTGGGAACACGATACTTGAAACAATAATTTAAACAATGCACGTTCGATCGCTCAAACTCCCTCTCACATTTAACTGACATTCTATTCAAATCAAATGCGCACTTGTGTTATGCTTATTTCTTCGAATGATAAGCTGATATCAACAAATATTTACGAATATTAGGTGATTTTTTCCTCCTGTTATTTAAGCAGCTATCAAATAGGTTTTCATTCAAATATTCTTGCAATTTTTTCATTTCAATAAACTACTCGAAACTTTTCTTAAAATATTTCTTTCCATAAAATGTTAACAATACTTTTTTTCCAGATTCGTTTTTTTCTAAGAAAATTGAGAGCATAATGTATATTTTACTCGAGAATATGATAAAAAATTTTTTTCACAAAATTCTCTTTTCTTTAATAAACTAAATTTTTATATTTCCTCCGAAATTTAATTCAACATTTTCAGTCTTCCGTCAAACTTCTAATGAACTAAAATTTTCCGATATTTTATGTAAATTTTTCATTATGTGAATTAAAATTATCTTATCTTATTATCATGATTGTTCAATAAAAAAAAGTATTATTTTTCACTGGAAATAAAATTCTACAGCAAATTCTTCTGAATTTATTTGAATCACAAAACCATTATTTTCTCTCTTCAATTAGTTAATAATTTGATTTGATTCATAGTGGCAGAACAAATCGTTTTTTTCCATCTTTTTCACCAAATTTCCCGATATTCAACACCAAAAGATAAATTCATCCTTATCAATACCATGATGCCCGCATACAATTAAAAAATACTTCCGGTTTGCCAGAAAGAAATCGAATATATATATCAAAAGTTTTAGCGACTGTAACCTTTCAATTTGTACCTTCCATTTCAACTTCTTGTGAAAAATTAAATATAAAAATTAAATTAGTGAAAAATTAGTGAGCATGCATCATTTCTAATTACGCTCTGCTATTAGTTTGGCTCGAAACTTTTGCTAAAAGTCTTTTAACAATAGAAGGAAAGATAGGTTATCAGCGCTTCCCAAATTTTTTACTGATAAGTTTGCTTCTGCTAGGAAATGAGAAGATGAAGGAGGACTGAGTCTTTTCCTGCCAGCACTATCCACTCAGTTACCTCACTTTTTATGAATTGAAAATATTTAAAAATTTGATTATAATTTATGAAAGGGAACGATTCGAATCGGCGTAATTTCACCACCCTACTTAAAGAGATAGGAAACCATAACTACTTAAAGAGATAGGAAACCGAATATTAAGATGTCTAAATATTTAAATACTGAGAAAATTGAAAAATATTGAATATTTTCATATTCAGTTCATTAATCATCAATTATCATAATCATATTATGGCTGTACTTAAGTGAAGTTAATATTTTCCTGGGACTTATCATTTTTATGATTAAATAATTTGAACTGTTTTTTATGCTCAACTAGGATTTCCTCCGATTGCAGTAGTTCCACATTATTCTTTCCATTTAGATTTTCGACGAATGATTCTTTGATGAATCACCGTTCATTTCAAGTAAAATTGTTTTATTTTTTGCAGCTTTAATAACATCGATATCATTTTTTATTTATAGTACCAATTATTTCCATCAACAAATATATAAAAGGATTTTGATGCGATGAATTTATATCCCAGATTTATTCGAAGACCGGCTAATAGCAAAAGTAGTGATAGTATAGTTGTTTATTCTTATTTCATTCGTAATCCTCTTTTATCAATTTTTTATAAGAAATTTAGGCAATCAATTTGCTAAATAGATTTTTTAAACAAATTTACGATTTTAAGTTTGTATTTCCACGCAGTAATATTTTTAGCTATTTTGCAATTTTACAATTAGAACGATTCTCGCGAGATTTACGAATAACCAAATATGCGGGACGAAAAAAATTGGCCAATTATTTAGTGGATGTTGAATGAATCCACTAAAAAAAGCGCCTGAATAAACCTATTTGTTTAATGGTTTAGAAAAAAAAATAGACAAAATAGAAAAAAATTTGATTATGGCAATTCCAAAAGAGCACTGCTAGGAACAGCTGCGCTACTTCAATACCCCGTAGGCTTCTAGCAGAGGACCCTAGGTTGACCTAGATTGAGGATGGTCCTTTTCCACTCACCAGGATTCCTTATATCATTACATGATATTTCAATATATATTTATTTTAGCTATACACAAGCATTTCAATAATAACATTTTAAAATATCATAAATTGCTTTCATGAGAGTAAAAGAAATTTATTCAAGCAGACTTCTCAATATCGAATATTCTCTGCCATAAACATAAATAAAAAGATTAATCTGATTTCTGAACTTCATTTCACTTAAATTCAGCGTTCATTCGGGATATTTTCAATGAACTGAAACAGTAATGTCAATAAATGAGAATTTTTCTTCATTTTTATCTAAAAATATTGAGTAGAGCGACTTTTATATTTTTAAGACGCTTTTTCGGGAAGAAATCCTTCATTTTCCTGAACACTTTTTTATTAAATATTTCAAAAATGGATCATTATTAGAGAGAGCAAGAGAAAAGGGAAAACTCATTATTAAATAATCATTAAATAATTGCAAACTTATCTAAAAAATTGCGCTCGCATTCATCACTGACATATAAAACGATCCGTTTTTCCTTGGAATAACCATAAAAATTCCTTGAGTGGTAGTATTGGTGCGAAAAATTAGAATTTAGAGGAAAAGTGACATACTTTAAATATGTTGAACCCACTCCAATCCCAAACGGCCGAGCAAAGACGAAATTACAAGCAGCTAGAAATACGTTCTTCTGATTGGCAAATCTTTATGGAGCTGTAGCGAAATCACCATTAAAACGAAAGCGTCTATATAGCTGCAATTCACTACTCTTATAATATGGCTGTGTGACATGGCCTATGAGAGAAGAGGATATTAGGAAGCCAACTACCTTTGACTATTTACGTCTAAAATATATTATATATAATATATTTAATATCTAAAATATATTTTACGGGCTGGCCATGCAAATGAAATCTACTCGCTTTCGTTGATTACATTCTTCATTGCCCAGCAAGCAGTTGATACATATTTCGTTACTTACTAAATTCTGTAGTGGATGGCATCAAAAGCGAGGAGGGCCAATCATGATCTGGTCCGATGCAGTCAGAAAAGATTTTGAACGTGTTGGTAGTGCAGCAGTATATGGACCTAGACGGAGGAAAAAAGAATGGCTTCTATTACTATCGATGGCATCAGATTGGGCAGCTTGAAGATGTCTTACCCTTAGTCAGCGGAGCTGGCCAAACCAGTAATGATGAGAGCAGTTAGAAGATGCTAAAATGACAAGTTATTTTGAATAAAGTCATAGGTTCTATTTCTGGTTCTCCATTCTATTTCTTCTCCTTGACAGCGGTAAATCTATTATCAAAAATAAGTGAAAATCTATCTATACTTCTATCTCTTTTTAATTGTTTGGCGAAGAAAGCTCTCTCTTTCTAGTAAGTGGAGCAGAAAAATCAGAAATTCTATAAAAAATCAGAAATGTTCTGAGACGATTTTGGATGTTGGTGATGATTTTGGTTCTTCTTGCAGTAACCGTATTGTATCAATTTCAGATTCTAATAATCTGTTCCATAATCCAGTTGAAATACCACTGTACCAAAAACAAATTGCAAAGTTTATACAAGTTAAATGTTCCAAAAGTGTGGAAAAACAATGGTCTTCTACTAATCTTGTACTGATTACTTATTAAAACATTATCCTTACTTAGTTCATACAATCGACTTTTTAAACGAAAAATAAAATTTTTTAATCTGGGATGGTTCTTCACTTAATTAATTTTCTGTCATCACCATCTTAACATGGCTAAAATTACTACAAATCCTCATAGATTGCGGGTACAGATCTTGCACCAGCAATTTCGTTCTCGAGGCATCGTCGACATATACAATCCTTTATGTGATTACAATTTATGTTGTTATCATGTTAACATACACATCCTTTATGTGATAACACACACATGGAAAAAGATCGATGGCAAACTATTTTCAATGACTTAAAATGCATCTTTAATAAACTTGGACGTCTCTACTTAATTTCTATTTTCTAAATCATAGTTCTAGAACTTCTTACCATAGTCACCACAACTGCGCTATTGCCTTTGTCGAACACAACCACACCAACCACCAATATCAACAGTGCCAATCATTAGGGAAGTGCTGTCCGTTAGAGCAATTTAACAATAAACAATAATCAAATCCATTGGCAAAATTATGGATAAAATGACCCACTTTCATTTTATTCTATTTTCTCAAATTTTAGATACTAAACTCGTGAACCTTTCAATAGTTCATCTACCACATTTTTTTAAAACCGTTAATCTAACAATCTCTTGTGTATTCAAATTGATTCTGGTGCATATAGAATATTTAAAGTTGGGTTTAACTGAGATAATAAATGATTTGTTTCCTCAAGCGAGATTACGAGATTACAGACCCATCTTTGCCCTGGAATCCCGCTACCTAGGACTTCTATTGCGATATAATTCTCTACTGATCGTTGCGAGGCAAAAATAGTGAGTGTTATAAGAAGAATGTCTGGTTAATTTACAAAAAGAATTTTGAGTAATCTGATTACGCTCAAAATAATATTATATCAACGGAGAAAATTAATCAAGGCATAAATATCACAAAAACAACAGCTCTTTCATCAATGATTTTCAAGATTTCCTTCGAGATTAATGAAAGTTAATGTTCGAATCAATGAGATGAGTAGTAAAGCTTTCCGAGGAACAAATATCCATGATTTTCCATCTTTTTATAATAAAGAAACAAAAACAAACAAAAAAACCAGAAAAATTTTATTAATTTTATTTGAAAAAATTTCATTAAATTACTTTCCTTTATTTGGCAATTTAAACTTACTTTTAGAAGTTGAAATTTTATTGAATTTAATTAATGAAGCATCTTTTGTTGCAGAAAATTTTTAATTATTAGAAACTGTGAGTCTCATCAAATATTCCTCGGTAAATTATTAGATTTTATCAAATTATTAGACTAACTCTTTGCAGAGAGATTTCATTCACTAACAGAAATTAAGTCAACCAGTAATTATTAGGATTAATCAATTGAAAAAATGCGCCATTTTATAAAAGGTTTTGTTATATGAAGGTAATTGTAATTGCGATCTAACGAATTTCATTTTTTCATTTTCTTTATCACCCCAGTAATCTATCGTTTTCATTTAGTCGTTCATGATTAAATCTTCTAGATTTAACCATTTCTGCTCGCCCCATTAACTGCTCTTATTAGGAAGCCAACAATTTTGCGGGAGACTCACTTGAGAATAATTCCACAAGTGGGCCCCTAGCACCATCTAATTTTTTTTAAAGAACTCTCCTCAACGCTCGTCAAGGAAATTTTTCATATGCTCATTTAATAAGATAGTAAGTTAGCATTACATCGCAATCGTTTTCGCAATTTATTTCGCAATTTGCTTAAGTGTATTTAATCGAGGAGATTGAATGTGCAGTTAACTTTGCTGCTCATATTACTTATATAGCTTGAATTTTCCCCAGAATTCCGCAGTCTTTTGCAGTGAATTTTGTAAAGAGTCTCCTCTTCTTTAAATCTGCCACGATTTGTGCAAAAATCGTTGAATATTAAAAGATATTAAAATCCTCTCTTCTTTCAATGTGCTCTATTATTTTTAGGCTAGCTCCATAGTTACAAAGGTGATGTATTTCCGAGTCTCTCGATGCGGCACCATATAAAAATCATTAAAAATCATCGTTCAAAAGAAAATTGGTTGCAAGAAGGCGCTGCGCTTTGAAACAGTTGAACTCAGAACAAGCATCATTCCCAGCTTCTTGACAACTTATCATTAAGTATGAAATCCAGTTGTTTTCACCTGCATTTTTTCTAACTTTGATTTCCCTGATTTGTTACTTTTGAAAACCTGTTGCGATGAAAACCGGTAGAGGCTAATGAATTGAATTCAATTACTCTAATAATCAAAATAAATAAGTTCGGTGAATAAATAAAATTATGTTTGCTTGCTGCATAATAACAAAATATTTGAGTTGTTTACATATATTTGCTTGCTTATTGTTTCATTTAAAGTAATTTGAATGGAAAATATACATTGAATTTTTCTTTATTTTACCTAACAATTTATTGTTACTCTTTCTTTCATAAACACTTTCGCTTATTCGCCTACAAATTCATTCGCCTATAAATTATTATGATTCCATTTTTGCCGATAATTTATATTTACTATTGAGAAATGAAGAAGCTTTTAAGCTTTTAATTATTGCCTATTATCTACCATCATTGGTGATCCATTTTTACTTAAAATCCCTTTGATATTATTCCTGGAATATGTTTTTATCACATATGAAATAGAACTTTTTCTAACAGCATACGCATGTTCACGAAGAGAAATTTTAACCTTCAAGGCAAAGGCCGTCAGACCACAGAAGTTTTCCACTATCTATTTGGAGATCAGTGCCGAACAACATTAAAATTAGCATTTAGCATTAACAGTATTTAGCATCATTCTTCAATAGTGCGGAGATTTCAAAGCATGAAAAATATTAAAAAAGCTGGGAAATCGGTAGTTTTGCTCGATACAATAGCATTTTTTTCTGAAGGTCTATCATGATAGACGAGAGAGAAATTCACTGCAACAATCTTAAAAGCCGAAAATCATGGATTAACCAAGGATAACTGAGAATAGGAGAGAGAAACCAATTTTTTCGGAAAGAAAATTCTCTGCGAGTGATGGGATTGCCGGATTGTTCTATATTATGAGTTGTTGAATGATGAAATAACCACTGCCGAACTTTATTCTTAGGAATTTTGGGCAAAAAATTCGACAAATAATTCTTCGAAATAATGCTCGTTCATATAAAATATAGACTTTAAAAATATAGAAAAAGTTCATCAATGCTTTTTTTGATTCGAAGCCGAAGTCATTTTAAGACGATAGAATTCATTAAATGGCTGAAAGTGATGGCAAGCAAAGCAAATAACGATGTTTTAATAATTAATTAATTGGTGCCTATATTTTATAAAAAACTTTTAATGTAGTTGATAGACTCGAAATTTATTCAGTTACTGTAATATAACAGAGCTATGAAAATATTCTGAAGTCTCAGATTTCACTTTGAGAGCTGCTGATTTGGAGATTTGAAGAATCCTTGATTATTGAGTTGCTCATTTGGTTGTCGCTCGCATTTCAGTGAGCCAAGCCTACGGTTTTATTCAGGCAAAAATAAATCTATCTATTTAAAAATCCAGGCGATGCTTATTTGCTCATCAGCATTTTTTTATTCGTTTGGCTTGAGAACTGTTCGTTTTGATTTAATTCTTCCATTTTTTCTTTGCAATCGAAATTTGTAAAGTATAACTTGGAATTTTCCCGAGGAATTTCTCATTTTTTTCGAGAGCTTATCCGTGTTAATTCCGTGTAATTAGAATCATTTTGAATCGCGTAGGATTTGTCGCTATTTAGACAGATTTATTTGTTTTAAAACTTTTCGTTTCATTCATCATTGTTTATTACAATTAATTAATATTACTTCATTTCTTTTATAAATTGCGATTTTCTTTCAAATATAGTTTTATTTCGTTTTCCGGAGGAAATGCGGTTCTGTAGTGTATCCCTTATATCAAACGCTTCATGCTTTCTAAGCTGTCATTAAAAAATTCGCGTGACGCTGGAGATTCGTCTTTACTTCTAATTCAATAATACAAGTGTTTTCATTGCGAAAGTATTGCATTTTGAAAATGTAGTCAAATGGAGCGAGAAACACCTAACCAGAAACACTAGCTGAGCTGAGCTAGTCGTTTTCTATTTTCTATATGCGTATTGCATTGCATTCCCATTAACTTTCCCATAAATTAAACGATTTAGGGAATTCATTATGAAGTAATAGTTTTTGCTTTTCTTTACAAATTTTTCTTAACCCTTTTTACGTTAATATTTTTTCTTGTTATTACTTTATAAGTGCATGATTGTTACATTTCTCAGTCTTCTTTTTAATAATTAATGAGCATTATTATTTCCTACGCTTATTCTTTCCATGCAGATGCATCCATCACTAAGACAAATATTTTCATGTTCTTTATTATTATAAAATGGCCCTTCAATAATAAAAAAAGCTTTTCTATTTGAAAAACAAAAACGTGATCACCTAAGGTTCGATGGATTTTCTAAATCCCTCAAATATTTTTCGTTTTAATTTTAAAAAACTTTTTCATTTATTCCAATTATTTTTCTTTTGCGAAATTTGACCGTTTTTTTTGAAAATCTTTATGTCAATTATAAATAATTAATGATTAATTTTCTTTTAAAAAATATTTCTATCTTAAAAGAAAATTTCTTTCAAAAATATTGATGGTGGAAATTCGATTTATTCGGTATTATGAATTAATTTTTTTTAATTATCTTTTTTCTCAGAATTTCATAGACTTTTAAAGTGATTTATATAAATTGTTTAACACGGTCCATTTTTGTTCATTATTAATTTATTTAGAAGCTGGAAAGTTGCGTTAGTATTTAATATATATTTATAGCAAAGTCTGATCGAAACAATATTAATGAAAAACATTTATATGAAAAATAAAGGATAGGATGGCTCAGTGAGCAATTTGGAGGCTGCTGTTCGATTCCCTGCAGGAGTAAACCTGTAAAAAAATCCGAGTGATGCTGGCGACTCACCCGTACTTCTATCGCCAAGGGATTCCCTGGCATATTGCTCAATGCGACAAGCCAGTGGAGCGAGTTTAACCAGTAATGGTGAGGACTCTTAAGAAGAAGAAGATATGAAAAATGTAGTCTATGTGCGTTATGTGATTAGCCCAATAAATAATTAGTCTTTACCAAGGTTATTTAGGTCCCTCACAGAAAGTTGGGAACAGAAACCGAAACCTTGCTGTCCATGATGATTAGCCTTAGCCACTATGCACTTACCTAGTGTATCCCGCTAAATTTTAAAAAAATTTAATATATATTTTTAATTTAATATATATTTAATATAAATTTAATATAAAATTTAATATAATATTATATTTTCAAACTATATTATTTCAATAAATCTTAAAAATTAAAAAATTATTAGTTCGTTTTCATATAATTTTTCAGTCTTATCATCCCTCTTATCTCTTTCTTCATTTCGACAATTTTCTGAAAAAAAAATGTTAAAGTGCATTCATTATTAAAGTAAAAATATTTTAATCTACTTTTTTTATTCTTCGCTTTCAAACAATTGCAAATTTTCGGATGATTGTAATTCATTAATATTTGCTTGCCAGATTTTTTTATTCTATGATTATTCTTTACACTGCATGTAAGAAAAGGCACTTATGTATTATGAAGATAAAGCAGGACAGTGGTCATCGGTTACCTTCCCATTTACGAATGATTTTATTGAATATGTGAGCATATTGAATATTGAATATGAAACTGTTGTTAAAGAATTTTTTAGATAAGCTTTCTTACCATAAGTTTATGATTAATTTATGAATTTCGGTTTTCCAAATAGTGTATAAATGTGCTAAAAGTCTTTCCGTAGATTCCGTAGAAAAACATAATTATGGATGAGAATTTTGGTGAATGTTTGTTATATATATACATATGTCGAAAAATTTTTTATTTTTTTCTGAATAGAACATGATTTATTTTTTTCTTAATCTTATGATAAGGCTTCTGGTTAAGAGGAGTTTGGCAGCTACTTATATCCATTTAAAAAAATATAACAACCTCATTTCTGAATTTCAAAATTACGATTTGTTTTTATATATCAATAAAATATTTGAACTATTGGTTTTATTGTATCTCTGGGCTTGCAAAATTCGTGAGTTTAATTCAGCTTTTTGTTGATCCTTTTTTTATTAATTTTTTAATAATTAATAATTTAATAATTTTTATTAATATTTTTTTTTAATAGTGTAGGCATGCACCAAAACATTTGCTCATTATAATTCATTTTCGGATTGATTATGGGTTTTGGACATCTATCCATTATATTTCGACTGATTATAGGTTTCACATAAACCATGATTTAAACCCATCTATAAGTGCAATCACGGCACCGAAAATGCTATTTTGTTTTTTTATGAAATATTATTTCAAATATTCCACCGCTGGAGGTTGGGGAAATCGAGCCCCCGACCTCTCGCATGCGAAGCGAGCATTATTGGAGCATTTGTAAAAGACTACTGAATTGATTCTTTTTCCTTACAAAAAGTTTTTTTCATTTTTTCATTCTTTATAAAAATTGGTATTTGGTCAGTTATAACAGTTGTAAATAGAGACAGAACACCAAGTAAGCTTAAATTATCATTTTGATTATCATGGTTCGACTTTTGTCTCCAGCACTAGTAAACGTTGAAAAATCTGAATCCAAAAATGTAAGTGCTAACCACTTTTTTTTTATTTAATAGATGTCGTTCTTTTAATAATTCAGTAATTGATAACTTATATCATCGAAGTGGCTATTTAATAAATTTAATATTTTTCAAGTATCATATCAACTAAAAATTGAGATTGAAATTGAGAAAACGTGTTTTTTGATTTTGGTTGAACCAAGTGCCAATATATATTTTTTTATTTTAAATTCAGCTTGGTTGCTACATATGTGAAATATACTTAAAAGCTATGCGATAAAAAAGTCGCAAATGGAAAATTGCATCGATATGGAAGACATTATTTTTAAAAATACAGGTTATTTTTTAAATACAGGTGGCAAGAGTTACTATAATCACTTATAATCATTATCAATGGCTCGCAGTGGCATAAAATATTTTTTAGTTTTTACTGCAAAAAATTCAGCTTTATGAATAGTCAAATCTTATTTTTTAGCAAAAAATTGTTGTTATAGATGATCACGAATAGCAGTTATAAACTATAAGATTTAGCTTTTATCAAATTTCTTCAGAATTTTTTGAAAGCAATTTTTAATCATTAATGCGAAGGAAACTTCGTTAAATGCTCATTTGAACCTTTAACTAGGCAATTTCTTCTTCTATATATTTAATGTTTAATTTCTAAGCTTTATTTTTCTCTCGAAACAGAACAACGAAAAGTTAAAGAAAATTTTTAAACATTGAGCAAAATTAAAATTCTTAGTCGTCCTTAGTTAATTCTTAGTTTAAAAGTTCTTATTACAGTGGACATTTCATTGTATTTTAATTTGAGGCTCAAAAATATGCAGAAAAATTTAACGCCAAACGCCAAAATTTTTATTTAAAATTAAAAATTCAGACTGGTTTTTTTCGGAGGTGAATTTGCTATTGAATCGTCAAAATAACTAATGAGTTTATTAACTAATACTACCGACCTGCAGCAGCAACTGGTTTACAAACCTAAATCGTTTCGGGTGCATATCGACAATATATCAACTGTTTTTTGTTATTACGCCATTCCAATATTTTCCAATATCTATATTATTTCTTTTTCAATAATTTTAATTTTATATAATCGCGTTTGCATTATGGCAAATATTTATTTAAAAAATCGTTCTAATAAGGAAAAAACTATCATCGAAAAAAATTCTTCACTAATAAAACGACAAATATTGATGCTTTCAATAATGCTGTAAAAATTTTAAATTTGGTATGCAAAGAGTCATATCATCATTGATAATGTGCTGATTAAGTTCTGTTCAGTCGTCTTTCTAATTTTCTAAATTTTTCAAGCCACTGTGACCTTCTTCTTCTAGCAGCTCTCATTATTATTACGGCAAATATAATAGCATTACTGGTTAGGCTGGCCCCAACGGTTACAAGGGTAAAACGCTTCCAAGCGGCGCGCTCTGATGTCATCGTCGACAGTAATAGAAGCACTACGACCATAAAAATTAAAATGGTTTATTTATTTTAGTTCAACAATAAGTTCAAGCGAGTTAATTATGGGTTAAGGGCCTTTTTTTGAGTTAATAAATCCAGTGACGTTAAAAATGAAATCTGACTGGTGTTAGGGAAATTAATTAGCTTTAAACTTTAAACTCTTCAATTCAATGAATAAAACTGAAATGAAAATGTAAGAAAATATTTGGCTGAAATAAGACATAGGTTCAAGTAAGTAATAAGCTTGCTTCTTTTTTTCATTAAAATAAAGCTTGCCATTATTGGTTTCTGACTTTCGTTAAAGAATCTCGTGGTGAATATCGCTTCAACTTCATAGACCCACTCTCTGTCAAAAATAGGGAATTCAACCTATGATGCTCGATACCGTTATTACTTGACCATTCCAACAAGTATGCAAATTGCAGCCATTCGCTATCTCATTTGCAAAAATGGAGTGATTGAAATCAATCATTTTTTTATTCGCAGTCCATATGGAATGAAAAGAAAGCAAGTAGGATGAATTCAGTTGCAAGTTATCTGAGGACTGAAAGTCGTGATAAATTTCAACCTTTTTTTAAAAGATTCTCTTACTTAAATCTTTTAATGCTCAGTTATGATAATTCAGAATTATAAATTAGGTGTGAAAATTTATAAAATTTTAACAAATAATATTTATATATAATTTTAATTAATATTTATTGCTTTCTTTTCATTCCATAATTATTATTACTGAACTGCGAATAATAATTATTGAGACAGTTGTTTCAAGTAAGAAGATGTGATAACGAATGCATTATCACATTTATTTATATAATTTCTTGACATTTTTTTTTAGATTTTCCAAATGCTTAATAAAAAAATTTTAGAAAAATTTTTCTCAGCAAAAAAATTTATTTTCCAATTAATTTAATGTTTTAAGGACAAATTCATATGAAAATCTCTAATATTTTTCGCCCATTGAGATTTATTTTCTCGTAAAATCTATATATCTTTGCTATACATCCTTAAGTTATATTCATCGGTAGGTTTTTTGATCAAAGATGGTTGACCAATCTCGAAAAGACTCGTTTTCCACATTTTTTAAGCTTTCTAGCTATAAATGTTGTATTCATTGAGTAATTCGGTTAAATCTTCTTCATCTCGTGCTACTATCAATTGGTTTGACCGATTGCTAATGAAGAATCTAATTGTATCAAAACAGTATGAAATATTTTTCATATCCGCTTCGCTCATTATATAGCATTCGATTTATTTTTTGCAATAATATCTGCACAATTGCACAATTTTTGCACAATTTTTTTCCCCACAAGTCTTAATTCGGCTTATTCAGTATAAATCTCATTATTTCTCTATGAATAGAGAAGTTTCTATCAATTCAACGATTTAGCGATTAAGGTGATAATTTATTCTCATGAGTGTAATTTTTCAAATAGTCATTTTGCCACTTGGCCATCAGCATTCGCTTTCAATCTTTCCTTAAATCAAGGATATCGCTGAAATATTGGTCAATCAAGTTATAGGTATATATATGAATTTTAAAAATTGAAAAACGATAGATTTGATTTTTTTGATTGATTGATAGATGATTGTTTTGAATCTTCTCGACTTCCAATGCATTCCATCCTGTGAGAATTCCAACAAAAAGTAATATTTTGAATTAAAAAGGACAATTTCAGTTTGTATTTCATCAATAAAATTTTTTTTCCAAGCACTAATTTTTAAGTTTAAATTTATCCAATTTAATTATTTAAAAACATATTTTCAGAATTATTATCAATAAAATGAACTCGGCCTGAACTAATTTGACCTAATTTGATTTTATTTGAGTTTAATTAATTAATTTAATTATTTTGTCGGACGAATTGTCCTTGTCTAATAAATGATGAAGCTAAATTTTATTGAATGGTATAACAAAGGATTTCAGATTGCTCTTTTCAGGCCGAGAAACTTCCCTAGTCTCTTATAGAACAATTGGAAGTTTTAATAATGGCATTTGTAAGATATTCTACGAAAGATAAAGAAAGAATGGTTAATCATACCACTGAAATTTTCATATTCTTGAATTTTCATAAATTTTGATATCTTAAATTAAATCTCCAGAGATGGAATGAAAGTAGGTAATATAAGATCTACAAAAACATAGTAATCCGAAAAGTTTCCTCTCTTTTATATGGTTTACTTTGAGAGACCATAACTTTATTGAAGATCAATATTTTTGTTTAAAATAAACACCATACAATTATATTTTAACACATTTTAAACTAATATAATACAAGTATATTTACTTCATTTGCTTAAAATCCGAGTTTCCTGGAAGACTCAAATCCCTTCTCTTTCTGTTTGAAGAAATTATCGAGAGAGCAAACAATAAAATAATAAACCATAGCGAGAGAACTGAGGGATGTGGTAGACGGGAAGACTTTGATGTTCAAATTAGCAAATTTATTTATTTATTTATTGATAACCAGCCAAACAGGGCGACAACGCCATGTGCTTGTATTAATAATAACAGTTAAGATAAAAGAAAAAGAAAACAGAAAAAAAAATAACATAAACAAAATTAATTATAAAACAATATGACAAAAATTAACAATTTAAAGGGGAAATTACAGATCAATATAATATAGTATAATTTGAAGTAACATATATAACCTGAAGATAAAATCGAGATTTCTCACTTCCTGCAGTTCTTGCCTGGTGTAAACTCTTCTTTCTTTTTTTTAAATAATATCGTAAATGATATTATCCAGTCTTTTTTAAAAAACAGCTAAGGATGCACAAGCTACATCGTTCGGTTCCAGTAGTTAATAGTACGAATAAAAAAGTCATGAGTCCTTAGTTTAGTTTTGCATGTAGGTTTTAGTAATTTTAAGCCATTAGTTCTTGTTGGATTCAAATTTAGTCTAAAGTTATAATATTTCGAGCAATCTAGTTTAACATAACCATGCAGAATCTTATATGTGCAAATTAAATCCTGTTTAAATCTTGTTTACGAACTGCGAGAGAATCCATGTTATGTTGTAGAAGTGTTCTTTTATAATTAAAATTGTAATTTTTATTAGGAGAGAGGCGTCATAGAAAATATTTTTGGAGTCCTTCAATCATTTTACTTGATTTACGACAT
This sequence comes from Dracunculus medinensis, assembly GCA_900625125.1. NCBI lineage: Eukaryota > Metazoa > Nematoda > Chromadorea > Rhabditida > Dracunculidae > Dracunculus > Dracunculus medinensis. Next base: position 68,687 of record UYYG01001176.1, read on the forward strand.
CTGGGGAGTAACATGTAGTATTGTGGTCAAGAAGAGGCCGAACGAATGCTTTTGATAAGAAAACTTTCAGTTTTGTTCTTAAACGAACGAAAAATAAAATTTAGTATCCTTGAGGATTTCTTTACTATGGTTCTGCAGTGAAGATCAAAATCGAAATTTTCATCCATGATTATTCCAAGATCGGAGATGTGTGAGATTAAATTACCATTTATAAAAAGGTTAGGAAGATCGAATCATTTAGAGTTGACGATCTTTTATGTAATCTGACACCCAGTTATAGAGGCCCCCTGTTATGCCATAACTATTAAGAGTGACCAATAATTTGCTATGGGAAACAGTATCAAAAGTCTTAGCCAAATCTAGGTATACAACTGATACTATTTTTTCATCAATTGATGCTGACCAATCAGAGAGATTTGCCAATATTTGTGAAGAAGTAGATTTTTTTGTACAAAAGCTATGCTGATAAGGGGATATAAAATTATTGGCATCAAGACAAGTAAAGGATTTATTGCAAATCAACCTTTCGAGCACCTTGCCACCAACGTATGTTAGGCTAATAGGTGTATAGTTAGAAGGGTCATAGGTGCTTCCTTTTTTATGAATGGGAATTATGAGGCAAATTCCAAATTTTGGGATTAAGACCAGATTTCATAATATCCTTATAAATTAAAAATTAAATTAAAAATAGTGGAAGACTCAATGAAACTGCGCATTTTTTATAAATTATTTGTGGAATGTTATCGGGACCAGCTGAAATGGACGGCTTAAGTCTATTTAAGGCATCATAAACATCCAGTAGTATTATTTCAACCTCGCAGAGAGAAGTGCAACAAATTCGATTTACGTTAAAACAGGAAGTATGAGTATTTATCCTCAATAAACACACTAGAAAAATACTGATTAAATACATTTGCAATATCAATATCAGAGGTGATCACATTATCATTATGTTGCAGAATTGTTTGCTTGGATTTGCAAAATTTTTTTTTGACATAGGTCCAGAAAGAATTTCTATCAATAAAGTTGTTCTTCTTTATTTGAAAAGTAATTATGAATGGCGCTACGGAAACTTTTTAAGCTTTTTTTATATGCAGAGAGGTCATTTGGCAATTTGGTTAATTGATATTTATTATAAAGCTTCTTGACACTTTTCTTAAGGGATTTTAGAAAAGTGGGAATCGACCTAATGTTCGTTTTCTTAAAGGGATATATTGGTCTATTAGATATAAAATGATGCTATTAAGAAAATTAACTTTTTCATCGATAGAGGGAGTTAAACAGAATAAGAAATCCCAGTTTATTTCTGCGAAGATAGAGTAAAGATTTCATAATTACAGTGACGGTAACTTCTAGAAAATCTCGAGGGAGGTGAATAACGGTCTAATTTTAATGAAGCATGAATGATATTGATCACAGATCACTATTACAAAAAGGTTCCAAGACTCTAATACTATCAACAAGAGAGGTAGGGGTAGCTAACACAACATCTAATATAGTATTGTACCTAGTGGAGACCTTAACATGTTGCTCTAGACCAACATAGGTACAAAAGTTTAGAAAGTCCTCTTCAAATTTATTGCTACTTTTTAAACAACAGCCGTTAGTTCGCGATTATCAATAGAGTCATCCAACCACCTTTCATTGATACAGAAAATACAGAATTGATACAGAATATTGATACAGAAAAATGTTTGGGTTATCAATTATTAAGAGTTGTAAGTTTATATTTTAAACTTCTTGTATTAAATATATATAAAGATAAATTACTTCCCATTTTATTAACCTTACTTGGGAAGTTGTCTTAAGATGTAGTAGGATTGATGGGAGAAAACTGGAATCGAAAAATTGTTCGCCATTGTAAAGCATTGGCGAGGCTGCCTTAGTTCCACTATTTGAAGATTTCTGACAACATACTTCTTCAGATTGAGATTCTGATTTCGTATATAAAATTCTTTTCGCAACTATTTGTCTAGTAATAGTTCTCTTTTCGTCAGATCCTTCCTCAAAAAGCTTCCATGGGGAACAATCGGGCGCAAGTTCTTATTACGTAAAATAGACATAGCCATGTACTTATCTTCAAGTCGAATCTTAAGTACTCGTGGCCTGCTTGATCCCTTCCTTCCATGTCGATGAATTTCCTCAATGTAGTCAGCCTGGATCCCAGCAGCAGCTACAATATTCTTTGCTAACAGCCTGTCGGCAGTAGTAGTCTCATCATCCGTAGATTTATCCGGAATATTTATGCCAACTAGACTTGGTTCTTTTTCTTTTTTTTCAAAATATTCATCAATAGTTTGCAATAATTGTTCAGTTGAGATTTTTGGAGGCTCAAAGTTGCATCCAAAGACGAGGCTTTCAATTATTGATATCATTCTTAAGTTTTTCGTTGACCTTTATAAGTATTTCAATAGATCTGGTTAAGAATTAAATCTTGTTGCTTTTCATATTTCTCACTAATGGAAGATAGTTGTAATCTCAGAACCTCGACAGTTTTATTTAAGCAACTGGCATCATTATTGGAAACGACCCGATTAGTTGCTTCTTTTCGATGCCATTTGAAATTTCCTTTCACCTTACAAATGCCCAGTATAAAACGATGAGAAAATTATAGTTTTGAAAAGAACATCTTTTAGATAAATGCAATAAGAATAATGTATTCCTTCTATTCTTTTAGTGAAGCACAATACAATATAATAAAAATAATGAATTATTGAGAGAGACTGACATAGCCGCTCATGATAATATGCACTTTTGCTTGATATTAATAATTAATCGCGTTCAATATTTGTTTTTTTATAGATGCGCTTATATTGCAAAAATTTTTATTTTTCTTTGGTCTTTAACCCAAAATATTTACAAAAAATTAAGACAAGGCAACTGAAGCAATCTTTAACTCCTTCTTTTGAGTGCCCATTGTTTTAAGTGAAACCCGGATGATCCCTTTCTACTTCTATCCATAAGTGATTCTAATGAAGAAGCCTAATCTTAAATGGAACTAGTGAAACCGGAAGTTTTGAGATTGTTGGAAGAAAAAGAAATTCAATGCAAAATAATGGGTAATTTATTTTTTAATAAAGTTTATTTAAATTTAAATTTATTTTCAAAATTTTATTTTTTAGAGTCGAACCTCACTCGCAAAAATTTCTTTACTCGCATTATATGCAAGATATAAATGAATTTTTTTTAGCAAATAATTGCGATTTTATGAGGAATTCATTTCTCAACTAATGTCTTTTCAGATTCGCTTTTTTTCTCTATCCAACGTTTAAATTTTTTATATAAAAGGCCTCTAAATGGTTATGTGATCGATGTGAACGAATTAACAATACTAAAAATTTTTTTCTAACTTGAACGTTTTAGACTAAATTATATGTAATAAACCCGCAAAATACGCCATTACTTTTTTAAGGCATTCGCCTATTGTGAATGAAGAGAATTGTGGCACTTCCGGCTTTGATTCATCAAAAAACTGGATCTTATCAAAATCATTTTATTAGAGAGAGGTAATATCCATGTAGATGAAGACGATAGCATACATTATGCAAGCATTACCGATTAATTTTCAGATTTACCAGATTAAGAGAAATATTTTTTCTAGATTGAAGTTAACACGACAATTTAACAAACTTTAACCTTTAAAATGATTTTAATTCGATCATTCATATAATTAGAGTTCATTAAACTTAATTCTCTGATATTCTCCATATTTTGTATGATGTAATTGGCATTTAGACAAGTTATTTTTCCGCCGAAAAATTTTTCCGTTTAAACTAAAAAAATTTAGATGTAATACAAATAAATATTGTAAACAAATAAATGTAATAAAATATTAGGAATATTTTGAGAAACTACATTCGTAAGACGTTTTTCCTAGTCGTTTTAAATTGGATCCAAGCAAACCGGCAAAGATACGAGCTTTTTAAAGAAAGATAAGGAAGAAAATTCGTAGATCCAATTTATCTACAATTTTTGTATTCAGTTTTTTCATTTTCTATTCATTTTCTATATACACGGAGAATAACACGAAGATGAATATGACGATTAACCCTATAACTGCTTTGTTTGCTGCAATGAGTGGAAATGAATGGCTGACTTATACATAGCGAAATAGACATTGCAGATCATCAGAGAAGACACCTAAATATTTCAGCAACTAATTATTACTGCTATTCAATTTTTTTGCATTTCTGAACAAAAATCACAATATTTTTTCTTTTTATTGTTGATGAGCAAAATAAAAATATTTATGTAAGTGGCTGTTATTTAAGATATTATTTAATGTTTGATATGTTTTACAGATAGAATGCTTTGTTGTTCTTATTTACTGGATTTTTGTCACAAATTATTCATTTAATCCAGCTTTACTTCCATCTTTTATTTTTATGATTTTTGACTGCAATTTTTTAATCAAAAGAACTAATATCAAAGAACAACAAGTAATTTTACTCTTCTAGCTTAATGCCTTCAAAAATGATTATAATGTTGGAATATATGTTAATATAATGTTATAATATTATGTTGGCATCCCAAAATTGGTCTAAAACCTTGGAATTATCTGGAGTTTGCAGTTTTATTTCGATAACTCTTTCCAAATGTTTCAACAGTGTTTTCTAAAAACAATTATCGAGAGCGACGGCTTTCATTTGTGTTATGCAGAATTCATATTTATAATTAATTAGTAACTGGAGCAGTCAACTGTGGTTTTATGTTTAAGATAAAAAAAGGGAAAATTATTAAAGATCATCAATAATCAAGTGAAAACATTATTAAAAGTGTATTTCTTGCCATTTTTTTCTGAAAAAAGAATCATCTCTTTATTTTCATTTCATTTTATACCAATGCACGGCTCGTCAGTGGCTTAGTGGCAGGATGATTGGCACCAAGAATCAAGGATGGTTTGCGATCGAATCCTGCGGGCACCACGCTTCGACAATGTCGCTGAAAAGGGAGAGCAAGAAGCAGGACTCAGTGTTTTCAGTTGAGAGCGCTAAAACAGCCTTGCATGAAAGTCCATTGCTGGCCACCTATTAGCTATATGTCTTTTCTCTGCCTAGTTCATAGTAAAAAAATATTCCTTATTTATTATACATCCGGGTGATGCTGGTGACTCACCTGTATTTCTATCGCCAAAGGACTCCCTGGCATACTGCCCAATTGCGATGAGCCAGTGAAGCGAGTTTAACGAGTAAAGGTGAGGACTCTTTAAAAAAAAATTTATTATACATCAATAATCGTTTTATTCTTAATTTTGTTAATTTTCGAAGTAGGTGAGTAAAGTAAATCAATCTTCATAGTTCACAATTTTTGTTATCTCACTTCCTATTATTGAAAATTGACTTAATATGCAAATTTCCACCTGGCGTCATGAATTAATTCTTGCGTAAATTTTCATTTCTTGCATCGCATATTTGAGGCGTTTCATTTTCCTCGAAGGTATTTTTTATGACAAAGAAATCGGACGATTTTTTGCCCTCCTACATTTAGAGGGAAAATTTGTGCTTTTTTAAAATTTTTATTATATTTTAATTTTTATTATATTTTATTATATTTTAATAATTTTTTCTTATAGTTCGTCACAACTGTTTTTTTAGCTTGATGCTTCTTTCTTTCTTTTTTCGACCAATATTCGTCGAATTTATTAAAATTTTATATGATTGAGTCGTTCAAACCCAATTTAACCCAATTTATTGCATATATTTTAATTAAATAAATAATTAGAATAAACTTTATTGAAGCGAAAGTTGTCTATGTCATTATGAAATCGACTGCAATCTGTTAATGTAATATCTATTCACTAAACCCAACAAATAACCTTAATTAATTTTATTTATTTCTTCTACGTTCAGTGAAAATTCGATATAGAAGATACACGGTAGTTTTTCCTATGAATTTTTATAATTTCATCATAATTTGCCTAAGATGGGATCAAATGGTGTATTATTTGAATTGACAAGCATCATGAGTTCGAGTCTTATAATTAAAAGGGAATGTTGCCGTAAAAGAGAGAGAGAAATTCAACTATTCCAGATAATCCACGTATAGTAATATTTTTCAAGTAGTTTCTTCTTCTAACAGCTGTCACCCTTACTGGTTCAGCTGGTTCCGTTGACTACAAGGGTAAGGCGTCTCCAAGCTGCTCGATCCGCCGCCATCGCTAATAATAATAGAAGCTATTCTTTTTTTCATCGTCTAAGTCCATATATCGCTGATCCCCCTATACGTTCAAAATCTTTTCTGACAGTATCAGTATTGGCCATATAGCAAGATCGAAAGATTTGCAGCTATATGGACTCAGATTTTCGACTTTATGGTGATTTCTGACGGTTCTATAAAGATTTCATCAACCGGAAAAACAAATTTCTAGGTGTCGTTATCCAAGTTGCAATTTCATTTTTATCATTTGCTTGGCCATTTGGGATTAGAGTGGATCCAAAATATTTAAAGTCTGGCACTTCCTCAACTGGCAATGAACTGATAAAAATAGGTATTTTATCAGCATCTTGCATATGAGGCGAAAACACTTTCGTTTTATTTATTTTCATTTTGAGTCCAATTCTCACTGCAATTGTTGATACATTATTTAACATTATTTGAAATATTCATTAATTATAGTTATACAAGGGAATCCACCATCTTTTTCTTATATCTTTTAAACCCTTTTACTTACTTATAAAGTTTTAGTAATGGTTCTTAGATTTTTTATTAAGAAAATATGGCTAAGAGGAAATAAGCCAGATAAATTCGAGACAAAAAGTTCAACTTTATTTTGCGAAATATTTCAAGACATTAGTATTTCGTATTTCACATATTTATTTCGTATAATTTTCGTATTTCGTATAATTCATATAGATTTATTGGAGTAGAACAACATACATTATGTAATGTTATACAAATTTTTTCTTGTAAAACAAATTAGAAATTCGAGTAAACTGGATTGCAGCTGATGACTACCAATGAATGCATTCGGTAAAAAGAGTTGAACGTTCCAAGCCAAAAAAGGATTTAGATTATACAAATTTTTTAACATTCAAAAATTTGGAGCACTTCATACTGCAATCTTTGTCACCTTGCAAATTTTTTATATTGCTCCAATTTTAATATTATAGTATATTTATCGAAATGAACATAATGAATTGAAATATATGTAATCAAAAATGAAAACCTTTTTTACATTTATTCGATATGAATTCTAGGAAAATTTAAAATTTTCTCGTTATAAAGCTGAAAATATAATTTAAAAAATAAATACTAAAATATAAATATAATAAATAAAAAAATATACTAAAATGAAATTGAAGTTGAATGGATCGTAATCCAATCAATACGAAGACTCAATCTTTATAAGAAATTTCGAACTTTTTAAATTTGTTGAAATTTACTAATTGATATCTAAAAAAATTCTAAGTTGATGTTTCAATATGAAAAGAAAATTTTCTTAAATCTTATTAAATTTTAGAAAGCATAAATTTTATAAATCGCTTGTATTGAACAACCAAATGCGATCTTTTCAGTGAATTTGACGGCTTTGATTCAATTTAAATATTCCCTACAAATATAAGTAATAAAGCATTTGAGGTTTTTTAATTCTTAATTGCAGTTTAAACTTTTCTTCTTAGTGTTTCAATCTCTCTTTTTTCTTGCTAATATAATTAATTAAGGTCATCATGGATTTTCTTTGAGGGTTTACCTTTGTATGAATGATCCCCTCTCGATATTTTCATTGATATTATTTCTATTTTCTTATACATTAGTAGAATTTTGTTCAGGTTTCATCTGGCCCGGATATTTGTTGATCGATAATGCGTCTCTTTTTTCTTCCTCTAACTTATAGTCTTATTAGGCCTTTTTGCCTTGAGCATTAAGAAGCCGAAATAAAGGCAAATAAAGTTCATTTTTAGAAAGAAAAATCGAAAAATCTGGTGCTTGTATAATCAAAGCGCAGATGTATTGTTTCAATCTTTTTCATAGAAATTGGGTTTAACGACCAACTGAAGCATAAAAATCCATCGAAGGAATATCTCTTTTTTGTCGAATGGATTTTTTCTCCATTGCAAATAAGCTTATAGTAATTTACGTTACTGTTTTATTTTATATCTTAATTTCCTTGGATTTGTTCAAATTAAATTTAAGGTATGAATTGTCCTGAAGATCCAAAACTCTTCGATGATAACGATACTACGATAATCTTCGTATTGACTGGATTAACAAAATTTAGATCGTAAGTTTTCCTTCCGCAACTTCGTTTAACTAAAATTTCTCTTGTTTTAAACTATTTTTTTAAACAAAAAACTAGTTTGAATTTTTAGATGCTTGACATGGTACTTGAATCCATCTAAACCTCTAAGTAGTGTCCTGGCAAAAATTTCCAATCGTTCTAACAACAAGTAAGCATAGCCAAACAAATGGTGGAAACAACTCTTTTTTTATTGTACCCTGCACTTTTTTTTACTGTACTGTGAATGTACATTTCAAACTGTGAAAAAGATAATTTTTAAAGAGTTGAAGTTAACAAAATCAATTTGGATTATTTTCTGTTAATAGCACTTTTAATGAGACCATTGTGGACAGAAATATATGGATATATTGGGATATGTGAAACAATTTCATGGAAACTTCACACTGAAAAAAATTTTTGATTGGAAAAATCTTGAGAATTATTTTCTGTATTTTGCAGATTGTATGGTTTATTCCATCCTTATATTAGTTTTTGCTTGTGTATATTTGGTTTTATAGCCAATTCTATTCACATATGGGTGTTAACAAGGCCTCGAATGATTGTTTCTTCTGTACATACTGTACTTATTTGCATAGCACTAGCGGATATTGGAACAATGAGTTCATATACGGTGAGAATTTATAAAATATAAAGTTATTCAAGTTTATTTATTAAAATTTAGCATCAATAGTTTGAAAAGTCTAATCACTAAGTGCACAAAAAAAATTTCATTTCATATCTTTCTGAACAAATTAGGAAAAAAAACTGAGTTGTATGCTTTCAGATCTGTTGTATCTGTTTGAAAATTCTAGAAATATAGGTAAGAATGCGTATTACCTTCGGCATATGTGGATGAACGAAGTTTTCAGAAGTTTTAGAAGTTCATTGGAGATAGTAGAATTTGCTAATTTTAGTATCGGTCTAAATTTTTTATTGCAAGACGATATCGTTTTATTGGAATTAATTATATAAATTTTAAAGTAAACAGCAAGCAGTAATTGGTAATAACAAATGCTAAGCGTTTGAGATTATACTGCTTCAAAAAAATTAGTTCTATAAATTTCTCAGTTCTATAAATAAACTTATAGACAAGACTTATACATTCCTTTATTTATTATTTCATCAGAAAAAGTTCCTAGATATTTTCGTTTATAATAAAATAATAAAAATTAGCCCCATTTCACAAAGTAATGGTTTGTTCAAATTCTATATTACAACAATAAATGGTAAATTTAGTAAATTCAATAATTTGATGCCCATGCATATACAAATCAGTTACTTTTTTCAATGGCAATTTCAAAATCATTGATAAATTGACTATACAATTATGTGTTTAATAAGTATAGTAATAAACTTTTGCAATCTTAGCAAAATGCTGCCCATTATAGATGGTGAGATATTTGCATATTGGATATTTATTGCGATATTTCACACAAATTTTCTGTTGTGAATTTCGAGCCCATCAAAAATTCGTAAAAAAAACTCGGATTATTAACTAAGATATTGGAAAAATAGTTGCATTTGCACTTTATTTTAGAACACAACATTAGCCAATAAAAGAAAACAGGAAATGCGGAAAAAACGAATCTTAATAGATATCAGCCATATTGCCCAATATTTTTTTATTCTGAACCATTATTAGAAAACTGGAAAACAACTACCCATTTTTACATAATTTCACTGTTGGAAAAAGTTTCTTTTCGAAGGCATATGTTTGCCAATCGAATTACACGACCTTGCAATGCCTTTCTGTATAGAAAAGCACTTAGCACTACGAATTTTCGTTGGGAGCATGGCGATTCCTCTTCCAATATTTACCTTTACAAAATTCCTTCTGGAATCTGCTCCATTGTTTTTTCTGTATAGATTTAGTAAGTTTCCTGCTACGGGGACTTTTATTTCTCAACGATATTATAAACTCTTCGGCCAGCGTTCTCTTCTTAATTATCTCGTTGCGAGCCCTCAAACTTGGGTAATTAAACCATTATTAGTGACGAAGCAAATATATACAAGAAAGCAAAACGAAACTATTGTCCTACTACGAAGAAAATAATAGAAAAACCAACATAAGAAGTATAAATGCCCAGTTCATTCGTCGTTCCCACTCCTTTCCCTAATTGAAACTTAAAATGCCCAAAAACGATCTTGGAACTCATATTTAATTTGAGATAGGCAGGAAGATTTATGGTTTTTAATCTTCTCATAATAAGGGCAGCATTATATCTCTCACTTATGAGGTACTCTACTATTATTATGGGATATTTTCTAATACCTTCTCCAGCTCTTTTCTCCCTTATTTCATCAATTCTTTTGCTGGGCATAGCAGGTGGGATGCGCATGACATGCTTATATTTGTAGCTTTTTTCGCCATTCCGCCACACCTTTCTATAAAATAATAGTTCGAATGATTAACTTTTGATCGTTCTTGTTTACGAGAATGCTTACTTTTTATAAGCAAGTTTTATTGTTTCCTTGATTTTTATAAACTTATACAACAAGAAATTCCATTATTTTTTTCACGAGAACAATTAGAGGTTTTTTAATTTTCTTCGATTTTTTTCTGATTTCAAAATCCTCAAAATAAATTAAAATCTAGACTTTAAATCCAAGCCTATCTAAGCCTACTTCACAACATTAAAAGTTTCTTATTCTATCCACTGGATCATTTTTTCCTCTAGCCTGTCGCTTCTTCCACTATTATTTCTTTCTTTGTCTTTATTCCCTCCTTTTCCTTCTTATTCACAGGAAAAAGAAAAGAAAAAGATATTCATGCGAACAAGCTTTTATTTTATTAGTCAGCTAAAGGCATTCTATCAAAAATATAGAATCCAGCCAGATTCATTATTCAGCTTTATTCATAAATCGAAATCCGTGAACGCTAAGGAAATCACTATAATAATTATGATTTTGCAAAATTTGCGGTTCCAACTTTCTAAATGCCTTCTGTTCAAAAAATTTTGAGGAATATTTGAGAGAACATATTAAAGAAATAAAGGAGCAAGGAATAAGACAATCAAATTAATTAGTTTTAGATTCTATTATGAATGGAACAATTTAGTTGGATTGCATTAATTTACTGTATTGTAGAATTTATGTTTCCAAATAATATGAACGAATGCGCTATCATCAAATTCTTTCTCAAGTCCAACTGCAATTTCTGAATGCTATTGTAATGGTAGCCACTTTAAAACGAAAGGTTCATCATTGACCAAAATCCTTAATTTAGCGCTATGAACCAAGTGGACTATACTGTAAATATATATGAAATGGCTTCAAGTGATTGAATTTGCATGCCAATCACGAAAATATTAGTATTAATATTAGTATTTAAATATTAGTATTAAATATTAGTATTGACTACGAAAAAAAAATTATCTTTCTGCCATTAAAATTATTATCATATTTATAAACTGTAAATTGCCTTGCAATACTTTGTAATCTGTAATCTTAGATGTGCCAAGATCAAGAATCATAGGATTTGTAGAATTATATAACTAATTAATTAAATTACACCAATTAAATTATTTTTTCACCATTTTGATCAAATATTACCAATTGTTGCAGGTGCAAATCAAATCGGTGAGGTTAATAATAACTATTGAATAGACTTATACGTTTAGTTTGATCCATTATAAAAATCCATTTTAGGGGATTTTCATAATGGATCAAGCAAAAGATTAAAATTTAAGAATGCTTATTTCAGTTGTATCTATTGAGATACGAATTTAATAGAATACCTGATAATGGTTACCCTTATATTTGGGTTATGTTTCTTATGGCTCACGTGGTTGTGAGCATCGCTTTGCACGCAATTTCTCTTTATCTGGTTGTGTTAATGGCCTTTATACGAGTACGTTCAATACAAGCAAGAAGCAGCCGTTGGCTTAAGACTGGCCTAGCTAGGTCAGCTCTCTTGCATTATTCATTCTTAATTTTTATTCATCGCATATCCAGCTATATAGAAGATATAATTCTAAAATTATTCATTCCATTCTTGATCGATGCTCATCTATTTCAGAACAGCTGCGGCTTGTATTTTTTTTTTTATTTTCGTATTATGCATACCTACTTTTTTGGCGCACGAAATCCATGAACAAAGTGACAATAATTCGTTGGATTGGAAAAATAAGCTTTCGAGAACTGATCGACCAGAAACAGCTAAAAAATATATTATAGGATTTTCTGGAATGGTCCTTCAAAACAACTGTGCGCTGCTCAAAATTAATCTTTGGCTAACAGGAATAGTTTTGAAGGTAAGTGGAGCTTTCATTTTAAAATGAACTTGGCTATGGCAGTTGGCTATTATGTGTTAAAAGATCAGTGAAACCTTTAACTTTTAAAAATTTTTTTCATTTATACGATTTTTGGCAAGTTTACTTGCATATCTCCCTTTGTGGGACGATTAGCACGATTTTATGGGCATGCAAAACCGGCGTAAAAAACTGGCCTCTTTAATAGCGATAATCCTATAAATTAAGGATAGTGGAGATAGCGTATTTATAAATCTAAATCATATTGACAAAATCATACTGTCGAAAAAAAAGGCTTAGAAAAGTTTCCACTACAACATAATCTCTTCTGGAATATATAGTTATTATATTACCATTTTAGGTTGTTCCTTGTGTATTGCTTTCTGGTTTAACAATTCTTTTGCTCTTAAAACTGCAACAAAATAAGAGAAAACGTGCAAGGCTCTTAGGAATGAAAAATGAAAAAGGTAAAGAAAATGGACCAACAGATCGTACTACTTATATGTTACTTCTAATGGTCAGTGTTTTTCTCGCAACTGAATTACCTCAAGGAGTCATCGCCATCCTAAATGGTATATTCCGCTTTTAACATTTACATGAATTTTATTCTTCATCCGGCAAAACGAGCTGGTCATTCCGAAAATTGTCCATTCTTTCATACCATTTTTATTTATTTGCCTAATAAAAAAGTTTTATGAACATTTTGTTCCGATTGTTTCCACAAAAAATAAATAAATACAACCAAATACAATCATGTTTTAGTGAAAAATATTTATAGATTTGTACAACACTTCACATTTTACTCCTCCTTTAATTTAACAACTTGCACCATTTGTTGTTTGGCTAGCTCCATTGAATACTAGTGAAGACCTTTCTGTCAGAAAGTTAGCGGAGGATATGCGTGGGTCTTCTCATTTTTTGCTTTGGGGTTTTATTGTATATTCCAGTGCTACTTGGTCCCGGTTGAAGCATTCTTCAACAGTTGTGTTCTTAACCGTTTATCGATTTGCATATTTCAGCAATTTTTACATCTCAATTTCATCTATTCATATATCTGACACTGGCTGATGTCCTCGATCTTTTATCACTGATAAACTGTTATGTTGGATTTACCGTTTACTTCTGCACATGCAGCAAATATCGTAACACTCTCTACTCCTTATTGCCATCGAAGTGGTATAAGATTCATTTATCACATAATTTTCTTATAAATCAGGCGTTTAATAAATTCTGTTTGAGAGAGTAGACAAATTTTAGACAAATTTTTCATTGGATTCATCGAAGCTATTAGGAAACTCAGACTTCATGTCTTCAAAGAACACGTTCTATGGTTCTATGGAAGAGGATTATTGAAAAAAAAGTTATTAGAAAATTTGAACTATAAAGAAAATTAAGATATCTACATTTCTCTTATTTACTATTTAGTCCATAGAATAAATATGATTTCTTAAACAAATTTTAGGGTGATATAGCGTAATATCATTATAGGTTTAAATAGCAAAGGTGAAGAAAAAGAGTAGCGCTGTAGAATATTTTATTTTAAATTTAAAATTTATTTGCAGTTTGCAATGGAGAACATTTGTATCGTCAACGAGAACAAGTAAAACAAGTTTGGGACGTTCGAAACGAGATAAAAATGCAATGCTACAAGTTCGAGCAAAAAATTTCTCAAATAATTTACTCAATAAGGAAAAATTGATAGAATTCAAGAATGGGGATGAATTCGTTTAAATACGCGACTAACCATAGATTAGATTCAGAAAAATGTGTAATCACTAAATTCGCTAAAAAAATGCCAATAACTTTTGGAAGAGCATGTGTATATACAAAACAACTGACTAGTTAAATGTGCCAAATTGCGATTCAGTTTCATATGTGTATATGAAAGGTTTTCCCTTGCTGAATCTAAAAAAGGGCATTGCATGATTAAATTAGTTAATTTTATGCAATTAGTAAATTCCATGCATCATTCATAAAACTGAAAATATCGAAGTAGCGACTGGTGCATTGATAAGAATTTGACTTCAAATCTTTGCATAGAGGTTAGCGGAATGATAAGCAATAAACTCTGCTTATACTGAGTTATAAATAAATTATGGCATCGAGTTTTTATGGTAAAACTAACAATCCTTATTATTCTTATAGTTCGAACCAAATGCCGTATTTTCTAAACTATATTGCAAATTTAATTTAAAAAAAAAAAGATTGGCAATCATTAAGAGATTTCGATTGAAGCAAATGACAAATTCCTAATCAATTAATATTAATCATTTTTATTTCAAAAAAATAATTCAATTTTTCGATGATTTAATTTACTTTTGTTGACATTTCTCACTTTTTAGCCAATTCTTGTTGTATTGAATCACTTTAGCAGACTTTTTTGTTGAACTCCTTTACCATTTCTTGAATAATTTTGAGGTTTTAAAATCTTTTTTCTTATTATAATGCCTTTGAAAATATCGAATTGTTAAGTTTATCAACTCAATCAATTTTAACAAGAAATTTTGTCATTAACTAACAAAATTTTCTTAATACCCATCGATGTTTGCTGTTTTTCACCGGTAATTCGTTTCATTGTATATTAGTGTATATGCCTACCGATGATAAAAAATATATATGAAGCCAAATAAGTTTCTTTGCAAGACAAACCTAAGTCTTCTTCCTTTCTCTTTTCCATTCCTCTAGTGCTGCAATTTTCAAAGTTTTATTTGTTAAATAAAAGAACCTTAAGAAAATCGTGACTGTGTTATTTTTGTGTTATTTTTCTTGATTAGAAAAAAAAAATCAGTTCGCTTAAATTTTACTTCGATTTGCTATCATAATTACAATTCGATTCCAAACGGTTCATTCTAATTTACATTCTAATTTTTAATTTTGAAAATTCATTTAAAATGTCATATTCAGGTTATCATTTTGAGTCGAAGCATTGGTTCTTTCTCTCGAATAAATCTGTTGACTGATCCACCTGTGTTTCCACTGCCAAATGATTCTCCTGGTAAAATTTTTTTTAATCTTACTATAACTAGCAAAGCCAGCCTGGCCGAAAATGATGAGCGCTAATCACTTATAACAGACTTTTTTGTCTAAAGAAAATAACTCCCCTGGGTGATTGTGCGTTCTTCATCTTCTAATAGCTCTCACCATTACTGATTAGGCTGGGTCCGTTGGCTACAAGAGTAAGACGTCTCCAAGCTACTCGGTTCGACGCCATCACTAGTGGTAATAGAAGCCATTCCTTTTTTCATCGTCTAAGTCCATATATCGCTGGTCCCCCTCGCTTTTGATGCCAACCATCATAAAGTTCGGCAAGCAGCGAAATATGCGTCAACTCCTTTAGTAGATGAAGAACGTGCCCTAACCAGTTAATGCGACGCTCTGCGATAACATTATTAATACAGGTGGCTTATGAGTGAAGATGGATACAATCATGTGCGATTTTATTCGCTCGAAAAATTTGTTATATATATATATATATATATGTATTAGACATGAATTATCATAAGCTGATGGCTTCTTAGTATCTTCCACTTTCATTGGCCGTGTCCATCCATATAGCAAGATCGAAAGATTTGCAGCTATATGGACTCAGATTTTCGACTTTATGGTGATTTCTGACGGTTCTATAAAGATTTCATCAGCCGGAAAAACAAATTTCTAGGTGTCGTTATCCAAGTTGCAATTTCATTTTTATCATTTGCTTGGCCATTTGGGATTAGAGTGGATCCAAAATATTTAAAGTCTGGCACTTCCTCAACTGGCAATGAATAAAAATAGGTATTTGATAAAAATAGGTATTTTATCAGCATCTTGTATGTAAGACAAAAACATTTTCGTTTTATTATTTACATTGATTTTGAGTCCAATTCTCGCTGCAGATGTTGGCATATTATTTAACACTATTTGCATTTCATTACAACTACATCATCAGCGTAAGGCCTGGACTGACAGCTCTTGAGTGCCGACATCTATCAGTTATATATACATATATACACACCTGTGCCAGGGTATGCCTTTATGAGCCGAATGATCTTCTCTGGGAGCACCGTCATTTTCCATTAATTCCCAAAGCGCTGCTCTATTAATCGAATCGAAGGCAGCCGCAAAGTCGATGGAATACGCAACGGTTGAAAATTTTGAACTGATCTTCCAACACTTTTCTAAGTGTCAATATCTGGTAAGCATACCGGCAAGTCTGAATAGAGCTTGGTTGAGACACATTCTGCTATCTCATGTTACCGGGAAAACAAAAATTTTTCCCGAGATGTCTAGATTCCTTAATAATTGTCGCAGCACGTCCTGTCACTTTTCTTGGGAATTGCAAGCAGAATTGCTCCAGTCTTCTGGTACTATTTCCTTTTGCCATACCAGAGAATATATTTGTTGAAGGTGAATTATGAACGATGATGGACAACATTTGAAGAGTTTCGTCCGAAGACCATCTCTAAGGGTTTTATTGGTCTTATGGATATGAATAAGTTTATGGATTACAGAATTATTTCCTCTTCTGTTCGCAGTTAACAGTTGCAAATGTAAGGTAAGGGCGAATCAGTTATATCCGGGATAACAGATGGCGCATTATGGTTAAGTTTGGCCTCAAAAAAATTCTTTCCATCTTCTGAGACGAGAAAGCTTTAATAGGTAAGCACTTAATTACTGTCCCCTATTATTTTACTGACCCTTTCTCGAGTTATAAATGCTTGAAGAAGGCAAGAAACAAGTATCCTATTATCACCTATCAGAACCGTCGTCTCCATTCTCAGGGCCATATCGCTCCAATAGCGATTTCTTTCTCGCCATGCTACTGTCGTTGTAATTCATCGAATCATCCGGTAATCAAAATCTCCTGATATTCGGGCTTTGGCAGTTTTTTCAAACAGTTAGACAGTTGCTTTCAATACTAAACTAGCATACTTCTTACTAGTATATCCTAATGTGGAAGTGGCTGACTTTTGTAAGCATGTCTTCAGTTGAGACTAGTATTCATTCGCCTTTCCAAAGATGTCATTGACGTTCGTTTCATTGAGGTGTTTTAAAAATAAGGTTTGAAATACGCTTACTGATCCCAGATCTTTTAATTCGAAATAATTAAAAGATCTTGGGATATCTTGGGATTTCTTACGACTTGTTACTTTTATACGAATCTTGGCTCAAACTAGCATGGTTTAATCCATGGCGATTACCAGTTTCAGCGCCCCTATAAGAACGACTGTCAAGAATTGAACTCTTCCAGCAACAATTGACCTATATAGTCAAATCAATGTGAATGGAATATTATTTATCCGGACTATGTGACTAGATGTCGAAAGTATAGTAACAAAGAGCTCATATTTTGGCAAAGCGAAGGCGTTTTCCATTCGCACACTAGATCCCAATGCCATATTTGCCAATTACCGAATTCATCGTAACGGCATCATGACTTACGCGCGCATTCCACTCTCCCCAGATTATGAATATATCTCTGTATAGATGTTGTTAACAGTTGAACTTCTCTGCATAGAATTTATCTTTATTACGGTCATCTGCGCATAAAGTTGGAGTATATACACTAATGACCGAAATATTGCATAATTTTCCTTTGAAAAGTGCGTAGGCCATATGGCTATTTACTAGCTTTCACTTAATAAGAGTGGATCTAGGCTTTCAGACATGATAATCACTACGCTATTTCATTCCGATTTATCCGAGGCACCACGGTGATATAGCCGATATCTTCTCGGAACCAGTTTTACTCGAGAGCAGACATATCCATAAGGCGTTTTAACTAAGCAGCTAAATAGCCAGCATGTCACAGCGTTTATAAAAGCGGATAGGTCCTCGCCTCACTTGACGGATTTTAAGTTGATTTATCTCGGTTTGCGAGCAAATTCTATGTGCTTGGAATTTTCTTATTATTATTATCCCAGGATCGTATATTTATCGCAAGTACCACTTACTCAGAAGTATTATGCGCGTTGGAAGACGCGAACGGCGCATCAAAACCCTTTCACCATAGAGTCTCTTAGGGATAGAGATACAGGTGGGTTCCCAGAGTGATTGAGTATTAAAATTTGCTAAAATTATTTTAAGAAATTTTAAATTCTGTCTTTACTAAAATAAGAATTGACAAAAATATAGATCGAACAAAAATATAGATAAATTAAAATATAGATAATAAATAAATAAAATTTATAGAGATCAAACAAAATAAAAAGTATGAAAGTCTTTTGAATAAAGGTTATTCCTTCTAAAAGCACTCACTCACTCACCATTCTTTAATTACCTCCATAGTTATAGTTAGTTATCTATTTTTCGCCAAGGAATCGCTTGTATAAGTCAAACGGTATTTAATTCAAGTTCTATTTTTATTGCCGAGATTCGTAACGAACAAGGAAAAAAAGGACTAAACCAGTGATGCATAGTAATAGATGTCGAAAAGGATATATTCTTTTTTGATCATAATTCTTCCAGTATTTAATGACTTTTATTACTTTTATCATTACTTTGCATATATTACTTTGCGGCTTTTTAATCGTGTAAGGAAATATGATGTCTTCAGCACCATATTTAAACGTCCGTCATTCATAATTTCCACTTATTCTTGGGTTTATCAATACTATTTTTATTCATTTTATTTTAATAATATTTTGATCAAATTACTCAAATTTGGTATTTAATCGCTTTTTTTTCGTTTTTTTCCAGTCTATAGTGAGCGGAGATAAGATGGTCGAGTAATATATCGATTCGACTAAAGCTAAACCATAGTTCGATTTTTGCCTCTTCACGAGAATAGATCTGAAATTAAAATAAAAGCTAACTGCTAACTAACTAACTATATTTTTAACTACACATGATTGTCTACCCTTAGAGAATGAATTCGATCTCACATAAAAGGCAGAAAAAATAAGTGAAAAACTCCATTTAATCTTCATATTTTTTATTACAAAATGAAATTTTAAAAAAAAGGCAACATAAGATAAGTAGGCTATTTGACGTTGTTTTTTGAAAGCATCAATATCTGATTCATGGAAGCAATTGCAATTTCCAGTAAATATTAAGTTTACGACGAGTCGCATTCACGAGTTACCTTTTCGAGGCCATACATCGGACATTCTTACTACGGCGAAATGTCTTATCCTTGATTCATCTCGTTATAAATTTTTATAAAAATTTATAATTATAAACAAAAAAGTAATAACGATTAATGAATATGACAAAATGTCACGACAATAATTTCGATTTGCTAAAAAGAACGAAAAAAATCAGCCGGTGACGGAAACACTGGTAAAATATTTCGTTAATCAACAAAATAATCAACAAAACTTGAAAAGTTTATCGAGGAAATTAACTTTCATACGAAAGTGAAATGAGAAGGCTTAACGCCTCAGAATTTCCCATTTATTTTCATTACGAAATTGCATTTTAATATTTTCTGTTTTACTGGGAATGAAAGAATTATGTGAATTTATGGAATTTGCAATTTTTAGTAAATATTATGTTTGAAGCTAACTTTTCTTTTATTGCACTATTGAAATTTCGAATATTTTGGAACAGCTTGGTAATATCTCAGATGGATTCTCAATCTCTCATGGATTTTACCGTTAATGATTGGTTTAGTTTCATTAGAGAGCGGATCAGTTCATGTGAGCTCAGTTAAAGCAACATATCACTGAAAGAATTTGATACATTTAATCTTACGTTAGTCACTGTAGAAAGACCTTTCAAGCGGTTTATTACTTACTATAAATTCCGAGATATGAAGGGCATTAGCTGGTCTTTTTTCTGAGCATAATTAGCCCTTCACATCTTTTGGGAATAACCAAAAGGATCCAAAATTTTGTGATACATATTTATATATAATTTGGTCTGATGTTGCCACTGTTAGATAAAGATTATAAAATTTTAAATTATAACAAAATTTCAAAATTCTAATAAAATTTAATTTTCATCATTTCAACGGAAAATACTACTCAAGAACGGTTTCATATTTATTAAGTTTTTAATTTATTAAGTTTAAAAATTTGATACTTTCGTCGTTATTCTTTTTTTAAGCCTTGAGTCAATATTTTAATTTCCTCTAAATTCAGATCAAAACTCACATTTTCGTTGCGATCTGTAATGCTTACTAACACAGCATCATCGGCTTAATTTCTTTCTTCTAACTTAATAGCACCTACCATTCAAGATTTGGCTAGTAAGGTGACTCTTTTTTATCAAAGATATATAACACTTGTGGCTAGAAATCTCTAAAAATCTCTAAAATAAACCAATTAGATTTCATATCTAATGACAGATTTGTCTTCAAGAGATGGAAGCGAATTTATATTTGACTTAGGAGCAAGAAACATGACCACTCGACGAGCACATCTCCATTCAAATTAACAATAATTGATGAATTGATAAATTTCTTCAACTTTCAACATAATGTAACAATTGCAGTGCAGTCAGTCATATATGATTAATAATGAATATTTGCTTCTTCTTTCGAAAATGAAAGCTTCAATTAATCTTCTATGATAGATAAGTTTTTCAATTAACAATAGATGTGAATACATGAAAATTTACGCAGTAATGAAATTGCAACATAATTAAGGCTGTTTTTTTGATTATAAGCTTGATCGAATATCATCATAGTGTTTCATTTGTTACAACTCTTACTTGTAATTTATTATTTGATGTTCAAGTTTTCTGACCATATTTATAATAGTTTTCTTGAAAGATTGGTTGAAAGTTCTTGAAAACTTCATGCAGGAAAACAAAATCTTTCGATTGTTTTCCTTAAACATTTGTTCCAGAATCCATTCTATTTTGCTATTTAGCCGGAAGCAATCAAAATAAAGCTGTCTATTTATATTATTTATTTCTCTAAAGTCCTTTTTTTATTGTAATCTTTTTTTTCAGTGGAAATGCAAATTAGAATTTCCTATCAATTTCGTTGTAATTATAGAATTATCACTAACAAAGAGGTTCTAATTTTAATTAAAATTATAAATTGTATAAAATTTAATAATTATATTAACAATATGAACACGATTAGAAATTCTTGTTAAGAATCGATAGAACTACAGATGTATCACCATTTTATAGTACCATTTGGATTTCACAATAACTTGTTTACTCTTGGAGAAGGAACCTACGCCACGTGGAACCTTCCTAGATCTGCAATGGTTTTTTAACATCAGATTCTACGGATCTTGAAGTTTGAGGCAGTGATTTGAATAAATTATGCATTTCTATATTTGCTGAAAAAGATCTAAATCCAGCTAATCAAGGATTCGATCGTTTTAATTTATTTTTTTAATTTTTCTTTTTCCATCCGACTGATATCGAGTCGAGTGGATGCTGGAAATTCATTTGTTTTTATCCTCTAAAAGACTAGCGAAAACATCATACTATCAACCAGCAGGAAAATATATTTTTTTAGAAAGGAAGGGATTTTCGAGTTGATCTTATCCATATATTGAAAAAAGTCAGTAGATACCATGATGCCCTTTTTAGATTCGAGAAATTTGATAGATGCGCAAATGCGAAATTAATGAAAATGAGTGCGATTATTGCTTGAATGGCGTCTGCCCGCACAGTGAATATATTGAATTAGTTTTGGATGGCTCATTTTAGTTTAATTATAATTTCCTAAGCCAAACGTATTCGTATTCAATTAAAACAATTATTCATTCTCATTTATCCATACAACAACCATATCCTTGTTGAATTGACTCAATCGATCTTGCAAAATTGGGAAAATGCATTAAAACATTGAATATGTATAAAAGCTTTATCAAATATCTTCAGCAATTTAAGATTTTTCGCGGCATAACCCTTAAAATCACCAGGTTTATTCAAAAACATTTCTTCATTTTTTTGGGTAATTGTGTCAAGAAGATTCTTTAGAAAAGATGTTAAATTTATGCTACCAAGACAAATTTAATTCAGTCTGTATGAATTTTAAATCTTGATATTGATATCTTAAATTGATGTTTTGATTAATCTATTTATTAATTAATTTAATAAAATAATAAATTTGATGAAATTTATTTTCATTCATTATTCAATAATAATAAATGTTTGAATTTTATTTCACTGAATTCTCGGAAAACTTGGAGAAAAGCCATGCAAAAATTTCGACATGTCCGCATTCGACGTCTCATTGCTTCCTTTCCAATTAGAGAAATCCCTATAGGTCGAAATATGTCAATGCTTTCTGATGGCTTCAGGTTTCTCGATTAAACTTTATTTAATTGCCTCTAAAATAATTTCAATCGAATTGACATATGGGCGGTAAAATGTGTAAAAAAAATGCCAATATATTCGAGGAAAATTCACTAAAAAACAAATGGCATCTGTAACTCAATTTCAAAATTTATTTGAACTAACGAACTGGCTGGATGATATCAAATATTCATTAGATGACGATTGATAAGAAAACCAAGATAACCTGGTAGAATTTCAGGAACGGCTTGATTATTAATTCAAACAGTCAATTCGATCTAAAAATTGTTTCAGGATTTGCTCATTTCTTCTGATTATTTGTGGTCTTCAGAATAATGTTTCTGCCATAAAAATTGTCGTTACTGATTGGTTAAATTTTCGCAGATTAATTTCATTCAACACAGAATTCATCAAATTCATAGTAGTAAAATGATAAAAATTATATATATCTTCATCAACTTTATTATTTACTAAAATCACAAAAATTTATTAGCAACTAAATCAGTTTGTAAATTATGTTTGACCATAATTATAATAATTATTATTTGAAATAATATGAAAGAGATAATGATGTTATATTATTAATAATTTATTTCTAATATTCATTATTTCGAAGAGAAATATAGTTTTCCTTAAAATGTCAATAGCAATTGTTGAAATTTTATTAGCAACGCAACTATTGCGAAAAATTTTTTTTACAAATTTTATTTTATTTTCAATATTTTCGTGATAAAAATTTTTCATGTTTGTCCAGTTAAAGTTATGTTGATTTACTAATGTCTAAATGTTTGAATAATGGTAACTATTATCAATTTTTTTAAATTTTGTAGATCAATTGGTTTTTTTGTATTTTCAACCAACTGGAGTGCAATAAGTCTATATTCATTCATTTAAAAGTCTATATTCATTCATTCATTCATTTCCTTCTTTTTTTAGTAGATCGTACCATTGCTGGTTTGGCCTACTTTACTGGTTGCTAGGATAAGACGATTCCAGATTCTCCGAGTTTCCTGAAGTTTCCTGAAAGCAATCGAAGCCAGTCCTTTCTCCGTCGTTTAAGCCCATATACCACTGAGCCATCTATATCTCGTTTAATTTTATCAGATTAATTGGCCCTCTTGGCATACATCATAAGCTTTAAGAAGCAGCAAAATAAGCTCCAATTCTTGTTGACAAGGGTGGAGAACATGATTGAACCAGCACAAGCCGCGCTTTCGGATGATATATATTTTTAATACAGATAGTAGAGATTGTATTTAAAGAAAGTGGATGCGATCATGTGAGACTCTATCTCCTTGGTCTTAATGAATAAAAGGCAGATAGATTTCTGATATTTTTCTGTTTTCACTTGCAGTCGTGTAACAGGATATCATAGGATATTCCAGGCAGTATTATGAATGAAGAAAGAAAAGCTGTAGAATGTGATTAACTTCAAGTTGATCAATGAGGAAATTGCAATAATGCAGTGGATATAGAAATATAGAAATGAAGGCAAAAATTCTGAATTGTTTTCCAAAATCTGATGTGGGTAAATTTTTTCCATGATACACTATGAGAAACCATAGTTTTGTGTAAAGATTTCGATTAAAATTGATATTAGAAAAAACAAGAGTAGCTGTGAAAGTAAAAGTGATGTATGCAAATGAATTTTAAACTGCAGAAGATTTATTTTAGGTGAGGTACGGGTCTTACTTCAGGTTGTGCTGCAACTCGTCCTCGTGTCTCCATGTAACTTCTGAAGTTCTCATTCTAATAAACGATGAAACCAGATAAGCCAGAAATGCCGTTAGGAAAAGACGAAATATTCCGCTTTTTACAACATGTTCTAAATTTTTTTACAGCAATCTAGATTCCGAACTATAGCATATCAATTTTTCATGGTTAGGTTTATTTTTTTCATTACTTATCGGTTGTCGTTCAATTGAAATTATCATAACAAATGGGGTCTAAAATTACGGCTGAAGCAAACATTTCTGCATAGACATATATAAAATTTTATGAAAAATTTCTCATCAAAAATTCTTCAAATTCTTATCAGTGAATTCCAGTTAAATTAAGAAACTGGCAATGAAAAATCTAGGAAAATGCCACATTTTAATTTAAAATATTCCTGTAAAAAGGGTGGCAGAATGAGATTATCGTGTTGAAAGATAAAGGTTCGGCTCGTCCTATACAGGGATAAGCCTGTCATAAATCTGGATGCTGGTAGCGAGCCATTTATATTTTTATCACTAAGTGATTCCCTTGCAAAAATTTTCAATTGTACTAGCAATCAGCAAGTATAATAACAGATTATGATTGCTAAACACTTATTGCAAAGAAAGAAAAACTGAAACCACAAAAATGTCGTAATCATTTATTGTGTTGAGTGTAATTAAAAATTGAAATTAAAATTATTTTAAATTAAACAAACGGTCATTTCATTTTTTTTGTTATCGAAATGTTTTAAAAGCGAACAAATTCGTTAATTTAATTAAAATATGCGATTTCATTACTTATCGGTTGTCATTCATTTGAAATTATTGTAATAATTATGATCTAAAAATTACGGCTATAAATGAAGCAAGCGTTTCTCTCTCTCTCTCTATATATATATATATATAAAAATTTTGAAATTATGAGAAATTTCGCATCGTTTTTAGGAAGAAAAGCGAATGTTTCGCTTTTTTTCAGTATGAAAAGAATTACGATGACGAAAAATCGACTTTATGTAACAAAAAAAGTGGACCAGACCTTTTGTTTTTAATTGAAATTGATGTGAAAAGATGAAAATTTAGTGGAAAATAAAAATTTCTTACCAGAAGGAAATTTGGAAAAAATGCCATAAATCCATTATTCATTTTAAAGCTTAAAAATTCTACAAAAAAAGAAAAAAGGGAAACTATTGAAAATGGGAGAGCATAGTTGAATTGCAATAAAAAGTTGTGAAATTTCTTTGATTATTTGTAGAAGTTACCGATTTATATTTATTTTAAAGAATTTGAAATATAACTTATAAAATAAATGATAGATTGAAAAAAATTTAAGAAATTAGAAATTTAAAATGAACATTTAAAATTTTCATCCTTTGTGAAAGGAAGTCACCACGAAAAAGATAATTTAAAATATTTAAAAAAGTTTAATTAAGAAAATATTAAATATTAAATATTTAAAAAGTTTAATTAAGAAAATAATAAGTAAAAGTTGGTTTTTATTGTAATTATTTTGCATAATTATTGCATAATCGATTTTACTGGCCAAAACAAAAAGGTTTTTGAATAAATAATTTAAAATTTTTATTCCGAGGTTTTGTTCTCAGAAAGGATTTTTATTAAATTTTTGCGCCGAGATAATTTTTAAATTGCAATTTGGATTTTCATTACAAAATGAGGTTTTATTTCAGGTCTTTAATTTTCAAGATGAAATTTTATTCTAGAATTAATAAACAGAAAAAGGAATAGTAATATTTTTCGTTCGTTTCTGCGTTGCGATTCAAAATACTAAATCGAGCTAGTCTTGGCTACTAATTATGTTTGCTTCTGTTTTTCTCAATAGATATTTTGTCTCGTTTCTCATTCATTCCAGAATTCATTTATCCTATTATACCTCATTCTTCAATCGGCAACCTTCATTTGTCCTCGACAGTATCATTTCAAAATTGTGTTCAGCTCGACTTCGATATTTGTCCCCCATATATGCCACAGTTGAAGTACACCATCTTTTTCAGATTCAATTTGAATTCCAAATTATTTATTCAATATTTATCCTTACTTTAGCATCCATTGAAAATAAAGTAAGTGATTTATAAAAGTTTCAATAATTATATGGGAGTAAGAAAAGAACAATTATTGTAGAAATTCCCAAAAAATTTTGAAAAATGATTCATATTGAACTTTTCTCAATTTTTCTATTGGTTTTTTAGTTTTTTAAATGTAACATAAAAGGTCTAATAATATAACTCATTTTTCTAGTAAATTTATATACATTTCTCACTGAATTGGGAAAAAGGAAGGAAATTTTAGATTTTTTATCAAAACAAAGGAATAATCTTCATTAGTTCAATAAAAGTTCGTAAGAAATAATGATAGATTGAAAATTGTTTCATCATTCGGTTATAACCATCATTAACTTTGTTTAATTCGATCATTGAAGAAAGAAAATAATATTGTGAAAAAAAAATTAAATTATTTAAAAGGCATTTTATGTCATTCCTATGAGAATACTTTCAATTAAATGAAATACTATATAGATAGATCAAACTGTGAAAAAAAACAAAAAATTTATACTTATCAACAACAAACTTGCTTTATTTTTAAATTTACTTTTTTTTTAAAGTAACTTCACCATTACTGGTTAAACTCGCTCCACTGGCTTGTGGCATTGCGCAATATGCTAGGGAGTCCCTTGGCGATAGAAGTGCAGATGAATCATCAGCATCACCCGGATTTTTGTACAGGTTTGTTCCTGCGGGGAATCGAATTTCAGCATCGGCTCTCCCAATTGAGCAATAACTTACTGGGCCATCTCATCCACGTATTTAGTTATAAATAATCATCAGCACGATATTCTATTTTCCTCGAGAATTTTGCGATTAATTCTTGAAAAAGAATAGCCTATAGATTCGCTTAATTTGATCATAAAATACACACCTCGCACATTAATCAATTTAATTTCTATTTTATAATAATAAGATTTTGCAGATCACTGATTAGCTTTTCTTTATAATTCAAAGTTTTAAAGCCTTATTAGATAATCATAGGTGAAGCTGAAATCCCTAGTCAAATAAAACAAAAAATGTATTGCGTCGTTTCCTTTATTTTCTTGTTTTATTCGAAACGATCGAATCTAAATTCTTAAAATTCTACGAATGATTTTTTCTTCCAATGTCGCCCAGAAAATGCTGAATAAATTTTTATTTTTATGCTTTTCTCTTAGTAGAGGAAGGATGATTTAAATTAAATGAATTCCTCGATTCCTGCCCATTCTATCTATTCTTTTTATGGAAATGCTAAACCTTATAAACTATGTTCTTTCGTTTAGAGAAACGATTCATATCGAAAGAATGCGTCACAATCAGATATTTAAAATGAAAGGAGAAATTCGTATTGTTCCACTAACTAATGTTTTTTGTTTTGTGAAAAAAAAGAAGCACAAAATAGTTAAATAAACCAAGCGTTATTCTTGCACTGATAAATGTAATGAAACACCATAAGAAGTTACGATTTTTTAAAACAGTAGTCATCAAAATAATTATAGTCTGGTTTTATTGATCCTCTGGATCCATGGCGACTCTAATGAGTACATGGAAGCCTAAGTTCGATGTATATCCTTGCTTTATTTGCATGACAACAGTTCATTTTTGATGGTTATTTTATACAGTTGTTTAATTTTTCAGTGTATTCATTTTCAAGTTCAAGCAGAAAACTTAGCGAATATTTTAAAATTCCAAAATGTTCGAAAAAAAGAAAGAATAAATTTGCACTGGATTCCACAGATGATATTATCTAAATAAACCATGGAAAAAAAGTTCATTGACTGTTGTTTTGAAACATACTTTAAAGAGCAGAATTGCCTTAATTAAAGAATTCAAAAGCTGTTGTAAAACTTGGTAATAATTCTACGAAAATCAATGTAAAATTTCTAAATTTGCATAATATTAAATGGAAATAGGTAAAAATCGAAAAAAAATTACAAAATTTTGAATTTTTATCGATTTCGGTATTTTAAAAGAACGATTTTTAATAATGATTTTATGAGGGAATTACATAATCGCAAATTTTTATATCGCTAATGCCACAGGTATCAGGCAAAATAGCGGAATAAAGGCAGAAGCCAGTGGAGTGATGCCGAATGGAGAACAATAATCATATAAATAAGAACAATAAAATGATAGTGTTATTTTTATTGCTATTTTTATTATATTATAATATTATTACTGATACTCAATACTAATAGACTCTATTTTTTCTCATTGTCTAAAATCAAGCAATTTTTAAGGCATTTACTTTGCTGCAAGGTATATATCGCCTCTTTGACGGCCAAATGTGCAGCGAATTCAATCTGTAGAAAATGAGCTAAAAATTTTTGACAATCTTTCCAGTTTTATTACGTAGATATACCTTATATTTCTTTTATACAATCATCTTATTTGTTTTAATTTTGCTTTCGGTGGTTGTCTTCTAAAAAACCTATAATATTCTATGCATTATATCGCAGCTCAAAAAAAGGCATCAACCTCCAGCTAAGAACCATTGGATTTAGGCCATTATTAGATTGGATTAAATTTTTTTCTACAGATGCTTTATTTTCTCTTGATCGGCTAAGTCTTTTTTTCCTATGGAATAGAAGTCTTTTTTTAAATCTACAAAATTTCTTTTTTAGTTTCATTAAATTGGCATTTCTTTCACTAATTTTCGCTATTCAATTTAGAGTCCTAATTACACAGTTTTTTTTGCAGACAAGGTAATTTCAAATTCAGTTAATTGATTTTTATTTCGCCAAAAAATATTTAAAACCTGATAACTGCTGAGATGTTAAAATAATTATTTCTTTTCCAAAAATTAGAAAAATAATATTCGATTTTCTTCATTTTATGATAAACCCATCACTATGAAACTATTATTTCAATGATGGATAGTCTGCAATATCCGATATCCATTCTTTCGAGGCGATAAGCTTGTTCCTTTGATCATCGCTTAAGAAAATTCGATAACTTTGTTGCGTGCAACAAATGAGCCATAAATATTCTATCGCTACTAATTAATGACTTTTATAGCCTTCCCTATGTTATAACAAGACACGATTAAATTATTTGATTTTGTTTTTCAGTGAACTTCATCACGGAAAATCTTAATTGAAAAAAGATAAAGCACTATTATTCTTTTAAAACTGAAACAGGAAGAGGGAAAATTTTCAAAATATAAAGATCCTAAAAAAATGGTTAAATTTATGGTTAAATGTTGGTTCTTAGCTGTTTGATTTATTTCACAAGTTTTTTTATTTCATTCAGTGGTCAATTTAATAGAAAGCTAAGCTCAAATTTAAAATCGAAACAATTCTGACCAATGAAGAGCAGGATAGTCGAATAATATGGCTGTTTCGCCAGTGCGCTAAGCGCAATAGGCTCGATTCCCTGATCTGATGGAAATTGTTAAAGCCGTCCTTAAAAGTCCGAATACTCCTGACAAACCATCTCCTATTGCCAGATGTCTTCGCGGTAAAAAATTTTAATTGTGCTAGTAGCTCTAGTGAATGGCGAGTTTCATTGGCAATTGGCAACTGTGTCCATCTTGACTGGTTACAATTTAATTTGAAAGGATTGTTCTTTGATGAGTGGTCGATTTTATACGTTGAGCAGATTTTTCTCAGTAACAATGATTGCTTAAAAATTTCCATTATAAATTTTTTTTATATGGAAAAATGCAAATGAAAAGTTAAAATGAAAAGTTAGGAAAATTTTGCCATTAGAAATCCAAGTGGTGAAAACGCCTTGCTTATATTTCTCCACACTGACTTCCCGAAGGGCTTTCGAAGTCAGTAAAGCTAATCAAGCCAGAAGCGTTGCTTATGGAAAAATTGTCGCAGAATCATCTCCTGAATTTTTTAAAAAATATTTTAAGAGTTTGTTTATTGTAATATCAAATTTATTAAGTTAATAGATAAAATGGCGCAAAAGTACCGTTATTGTTATTGGTCTATTTTTTATCAATTTTCCGAGTAAGTTCCACAAATAATCATCAAACTGATTGATAATTGGCGACTGATAGGCGACTGGTTAATCAGAAAATATCAGATGAAAGACAAACAATTAGCCTATTCTAGTGTTTCTTAGGCTAGTATGCTTACTGATTTTTTTAATAAATAACGTAAAAAATTTTGAAAGCTCTTTATGCTCATCATCTCAGCAAACATACTGTTCATGCTGTATAACTTTAATTCTCAGCAGAATCCTTATTTTGAACCTTTTTTTCTCAGTAATTCAAGTGTTAAATTCTTTTTAAACCACTAAAATGGAATTTTTTTATTTTATTTATTACTCATTTTAAAACAAATTTTAATGCGAAATACATATTCTTGGACTTGGAATTTGATGCAATATGTAACGGATTTTGACAACGATATTTGAAAATATTAAAACTCGGAAAAAAAGATAATTTAAAAAAAACATCACAAATCTATCATAATCACCATTTGCGATCCTATTATCAATAGAAATGGATTAGCATACTTTCTGTCGCCTATTCTATAGATATATGATGGCATTTTTCACGGTATTTAGCAATTAAAGAAAAATAAACCAATAATCTAATGGATCTCTATGATGAGTGTTTCTAATGAATGATGCGCATATAGTCCTCGTTAGAATTATGTTCTTCATATGGCTTAAAAAAAATTGTATTTTCATATCGATCTTCGATAATTAACATCCACTTTTTTTGCGGATTATAATATATAGCTTGCAATTAGCAGTTTAGAAAATCACAAGCAAAACATATCAATTGGTGGTAGGCTGCTGTGTGATTTTATCATATCCTGGTTTTTAAATCGTTGAAAAAAGTTCAAGTCAATTCAACCTGCACATAAGCATTCAGCCTGTGTTTTTACCAAAAAAATGGCAAGAATTAAATCTTTATCGACAAAGAAAAGTAAATTAAATAAGGATGAATCTGATAAGTATGTGAGGTGAATTCTGCATTTTGATGGCTTTATGCTTTTAGGTAATAGGTGGTGATAAGCACGGTTATCTGAAATTCGTTGTTAGCAATAAAAAATCGTTGAAATTTAGCTGATTTCCCTGCCAGCTATTTTTTTGCAGTTGTATCGCTGAATTAATAAAACTTGTTTTTATCCATTCTGCAGATATCTTTTTCGAAATTTCTATATTGCACCACATTTGAAATTTCGTTATGCATGTTTTTTTAGTGACAAAAGTTATATTTCATATTTTACGAGATCATATATATTGCAGCCAAATGATTTGAAATCGCTTTAATTGGCGCTGAATTATTTTTTTCACTTCTGCATAATAATCGGAACTCAAATTGCATTATATAATTTTTTTATGCTTTTATCAAAAAAACTTATCATTTTATAAGTAATTAAATAATTATAATTATGCTATCAATAGTATGCTTATTTCAGGTTCGGTCCATTGACTTCCTGGAAAAAAGTCATGGCTATGAAATGGCCTTAAAAATCCGAGAGACAAATTTCTGCTAGAAAGCGGTATTCTCCAGTAATGACATAGTATATGAATTTGTTATTGCTTGAGAATACAACTTGCTGGCAGGTTATGAATAAAAGTATGCATTGTTATCTATTATTACCACTAAATTGTTTACTGGGTTGGTTTTTATTGTTCAATTTATTTGAAGCGACCAAGCAGGGCGACAAGCGCCATGTGTTTGCACTAATAACAACAAAATAAGATGTGAAAGAAATAAATGACATAAGATACGAAAGCAAAGTGACCAAAATCTAACAATGTAAAGAGAAAAGGGGGATTACAGAATAACATAGGTCGAGCTAATGTATTACTGACACATATTGATCATATGATAAAAGATTTCAAATTACCTGCATAATGTGTAAATAATGCCATAATACCATTTTAAATAACATCTTAGATGATTATCATCCCTCTCTATTCTCCGCGTCTTCATTGTTCAATTTCTTAAATAGTTATGCCACTGTTCGGAGGAAGTTGGAGATTCACCTGTATTTCTAGTTTTAAATGAATCTCTAACGAAGCATTCTAATAAGCAGTGCAATTATTCAAAATAGCAATGATGAATGTTTTTAGAAAAAGAAAATTATGATAGGATAGAATTGCCATTCGTCATTATGCTTATATCTTCATAGAAATCCTTGTATAAAGCATACATAGTGAAGACGATTAAATATTATTAAAATGCCCTTCACAACATACCATCTAAAGATGAAATTCTAGGTTTTTGGATATCTTTATTTGTGTAAAAAAAAAGCCAAATAAATGCCAAATGCTTTTGAAAATAACAATTTAAAGAAAACGGAGTCGAAATATGAATTAAGTTTTGACCGATTAAAATATGATGAAAAAAAGCATGAGAGAAGTGGAAATGTCATAAATAGCCCATCTAATTTTTTCTTGATAAATGACGCTAGCACTAAATTCTTAGTGCAGACAGATCGGTTATTTCTTCTAAACGAACCGAATTTTCCATAATATGAAAAGATTTTTCTAGCAAAACGTCGATGGACAAATTTTATTCTAAATGGAACGAATTGTTGCAAAAATAATGAAACTCGTAATACTTTTGGACAAAATAAAATTTGAAACCCATTAAAAGTATTTTTATTTCTATTGAAGTTCGCCAAATAGTAAAATTATTTCAGGAAAAATGCGAAAAAAAATGAAAAAAAAGGAGATCTAAAGAACTATCGATTCGAAAATTCTGTGAAAATTTCTTTTTTTTTAAAAAATCTTTGTACAGTTGTACAGTTTAATATTTTCAATTTGAAATAATTTGAAACAATAACGTGAAATGAAATTATTTATGGCCAATGAAATTTTATGTAAAAATATAATTAAAGATATTTATTAAACGATCTTTATAAATAATCTTTATAAACCAATAACTATTTTTTAGTTATTCTTCTAATAATATGCATTATTACTGGTCAGATTGGCTGAACTAATTACAAGGTCGTCCCCGTTTCGTTCCTAAGTGTCCCATTTTGAGATCTTTGAAATGACCACTTCGCGAAACTTAAAGAGATAATAGAAAAGGAGTTCCAAACTTTTCAAATTTTCGAGATCTTTAACTTTTTTTAGTTTTTTTTATCACGATCGAAAAAAAAATTTGCAATGTTTTGTGATGAATTTCATTTAATTTAATAATTTTGCAAAATTTAGGATATTAAATGATTTTAACTGATTTTAGTACTTATAAATATTTTAAAGGCAGATGCAACGCATTAATTGATGACAATTGCATGTTAAATTGTAAATCAATCCACTTAACAGTAGAAAATGCTTTGGAAAAATTAAAATATATCGTCCTATTTTGCTTCCATTTTTCAAATTCTCAAAATTAGTATTGTCGGATAAACCAATTTACCGATTCTAAAAAAAATGAATGAATAAGAGAATCTTTTATTGAGAGGAAATTAAAGAAGAAAGGCAAAAAAAGATAGATTAATCTGTTACATGCCAGCGAATTGCTACAAATGTCCACTATATCCACTATTGAATAAATTTCTTGCTTAATCAAGTGTAATATTTGCAAATTAATCAATTTATGAAATTTAGTAGAATTATTTCAAATAAATAATGAAAATAATTGCTTCATTAAAATTTAGTAAATAATAGGGAGAAATGTTTTATTGAGAACTATTTTCGACTATTCGAAGTAGGGGATAATAACGGGAATTCGGAAGGATTATGGTGGTTTGATGTGCATGGAAGCATTTGTGGGGTTTAAAGTGATATAAAAGGGATTATTACTGAACTGATGTTTTTTTGTAGTATTTTCTCATGTTTTTATTTTAAAGCTAATGTGTTAATTAGCCTAAAATTTAAATCGCTAAATCCTACTTCATTAATTCTAATTAAAACTACTAATCTAAAAAAAGATTATTTGCGAAATTTTGAATATGCTTACAATCCTTAGCGCTAATTTTGCCTTCTGAACTTCGATGTTCATTTTTCTGATTCATTGGAATTGGATCTATTAATAAATTGAAGCCAATATTTGCCTTTAGGTGAAGAAAAAATGAATTTTATAAAAAAAATAACCGATAAGAAAAGTTAATTGCCTTGGACTTTACGACATCTTCGAAAGAAACAGTAAATTTGTGCACATTTCATTCAAAGAATTCTTGTCTGTTTTAAATCAAGAATAAATAATTTATTAAAATGAAAAATTTTGCAAAATTTTGGAGGAAGAATCCTTCTTTTCTCTTCTTTTTCTTTTTCTTTGAGAAAATTTTAATTTAAATTTTCTTTCATTTTTTGTTTAGAAGATGCATCTGGAAGAACAATTTTTCATGCTGAAGATCAGGGAAAATCATTATTAAAAAAGTGATAGAAGAAAAAGAAGTGCAGATATAAGTTTGGCTTCAGGTCGGTCTTTTTAACACAGAATGCGCAATAAGTATACATATCACATATCAGTTTTTTTAGCACAATTGATATATAAATGAATTATTCATTATAAATGGAATAAAACAAAATAAAATGATATTACGAAATGATATTAATGTATTTTATATATATATATATTTTATATTTATATAAATACAAAATATATATATATATATAATATGTAATATTTGTATGTATATGGCATAGATTGTTTTGAAAACAATCAAAATCACAAGCTTTCAATACATAAAAACATAATTATTTAATTAAGAAAGAAATTGATAAAGGATAGAGTGAAAGTAAAAAAAAAAAATGTTAATAATGCAATAAATATTGCCGATATAAATAATAATAATAAATAATAAGAAAGAAATTATAAATTTTGGTATTAAATTCAACCTTCGTTAATTCAAGCGAACCAAATTAAATTATTTTACTTCATTATTTTTCATTTAGAATTTTCTCATTTCTCTTTTTTTGAGGAAAAACCTATGTATTTGTCGCACAAAGTTTCATATGGCCTTTCGCAATATATTTCTTAGTGAAATGGAATTGTGGCACTTTAATTTGTATGACTGGATAAATTATAAATAATGATAATAATAATAATAATAATAATAATAATAATAATAATAATAATAATAATAATAATAATAATACATAGTAAAAAAAGAAAAAACACGGCTTTAACTTGTAATTAATTTCATTCATCCATCTAAAATTTTTAATTTTTTAATTAATTACATAGCAAAGTTTTACTACATGTACAACTGAATTAAATTAATTTCTCGTATTTTCCACATATGCCTGAGTTTCTCGGAAAAAAGAACCTAAGTGATGAAATGATGATCTAATGATTACTATTGTTGCCATAATCTGATTTTATGTTAGCATTTTGGTGAGATGTTGTTACTGCAGTTGAGCTGGCAATATTGGACTGATGATCAGTAAGTAGATCGATATGGCGCCGTTTTCGACTTATGTGATGACTTTCCTCGCGTAAAGATGCTGTTGGATCATAGTTCGACTCAGGATTTGCTTCTTCTAACGGTGGAGTTCTGAAAAAAAAACTGTTCTGAATTAATTAGAAGTGATCTTGTACTGAATCTCTGAATGATCTGTTATTTCATTTAAACCACGAACAATTTTAAAAGTTGTGAATGAGACTGGATTGAAAAAAATGAAAATAGAAATGAAAATGATCTTAGGGAAAAAAATAATCATAAATTATTAAGTGAAACTATTAAAAAATTATTTGAAAATAAATTAAACTATTGAAAAAAGTACTAAATAAGGTAAAAGACAAACCCAGCAGAAACTGAGCTTTGTGGTGATTGTGATGGTTCACTGGCATAAAATTCTGTTGCAAGTGCCAAACGCTTTCTTATTTCGGTATCATTTCTCTTCATACCTTTTACATAATTGTATCCTGCATCTTTCACTACCTGAAATTCTTAAAAGTGAAAAATTGTCTGAAAATAAAATGTTTCTTTTTAAGCTTTTTTTCTCAAGAATGCTATTATCCTCCAGTAGGGATAAAAAATAAATTAAATGTGATAATGGCAAATTAATTGGGAATAGAATGGCTTAGTGGATTGTTGCTCAATTCGGAGCGCCGTTGTTGAGGTACTTCCCGCAGGAGTAAACATCCAAAAATGCGGATGATGTTGACGTATTTCTCTCTGGTATATTGGCTAATCCGACAAAGCAGCTGAGCGAGTTTAACCAGTAACGGTGAGGGCTCTTAAAGAAAAAAAGTAGCAAATTAATATTAAAATTTATTTTTCGCTTAAACTTTGATAATAAAACCGATGAATTAAAAATAATACAAAACCATTAACAGATCTTAAGAATAAAGTAGTGAATCAAATATAGCACGAATAACACAAGGAAGAATGAAATTAATAATTAATACAATTAAGAAAATAAGTAAAAAATAAAATAATAAAAAATACAAAATACAGAGTAAAATTATCCATTATTCGAAACTCAGTCATTCTGGTCCTTCATTGAGAAAATAAAGATAAATTAAGGAGATTGGATGGAGACTGTGAAGCGTGTATATGAATTATACGCCCACGCGATTACAACCAAGGATAACTATAAGGAATATTGTAAAAGAGATCAAATCCCAAATCTTAAACACTTACTAGATACCACGAATAGATTGAATTGAGAGGAGCAGCAGTATCCTTTTAAAAGATAAACAAAAAGGGAAAATTCGAGTTCGATTAGTTTGAAAACAAAGAGCGATAATCTGAATTCGAATAAATTGCTGGACAATGGGTGATTGAGGAATAGTATGGTTGCTTCGATTCCCCGCCTCAACAAAAGTAAGCCTATCAGTAAAAAATCAAGTTGATATATTTACTTGAATTTCTGAAATATAAAAATTAGGTAAAAATATATATATACAAATAAGTATAAATAAATATATATATGTATAGGAAAAGTATTAAAAATTTAAAATTTTTAATTTAATAAAATACAAGATTGCATCAAAGGATGAGCGACTGAGAGAATGTCTGAAGCAGACTTGGAAAACGATCATGTAGAGGTAATATTATGGTAAAGGCCTCCATCGATTGCACTATCAACATATAGCTGTTGGAGAAGCTGGACTAAGAGACAACATTGAGACAACATTAATTATAACCGCACAGGAGCAAGCATTAGATAAATCGAAACAAGGATCTACCACACTAAACAGGACTTTAGGCACTGTATAACGATGCCCCAGAAATAACCAACAAATAGCAGCAGGATGTAAAATTCATGCAGGGAAACACATACAGCACATAGAAAGCATAACCAAGTAGCTGGCACCATTTAGATATATCAAGCACGATATGTGATCATATGACTTAAGCCATCCAAAATTAAATGGAAGATTCCTCAGAAAGTCAGAGAATAATAAGGAGAAGATCCAGGACTTCTCTCTATCCAGGCAAGTACTGGTCAGTCGATACCGTGATAATAGATAAAAATCAAAAATTAGCACTGGTGATAGATATAGCAATACCAAGTGATAGGAACACTAGGAACAAGGAACATGAAATGTGAGAAGTCAGAGAAATACCAAGGGCTGAAAGAAAAACTAAAGAAGACTGTGAAAGCCAAAGTAATTCCAGTGATAAGTGGAACATTTCGAATTGTGGTCCCTAAACTAAAAAAGTTTCTTCAGCAGATTCTAGAGACAATGGGAACAACTAAAATGTTTTCAATCTCCTTGGCCTCTGGTAGAGGATCAGAGGTTGAGGGTGACCATGATCATCCACAGGAGGTGAGAAAAAAGTAAAAGAAAAATTATCTAAAATTTAGAATTTAATAAAATGATATTGAAATTATGAAATAATTTGATACAAAAAAGTGGATGGTGGTATTGAGAAGTTACAATTAGGCTCCTGTGGAAAGCAGGACAAATCCATTATTAAAATCATCCAGATGGTATTAGCAATCCACCCGTACTTTTATCACTGATACTGCTTAGCAAAAATTTCTAACTGTATTTAAAGCATTGCTTAACCAAAATGATAATTGAAAATGTTTACCATTATTTACTTATAATATCCCTTTTTAAATTTTTTTTAAATTAAATTTTTAAATACCCTTTTTTAAATACCCTTTAAATACCCTTAATTTAAATACCCTTTTTAAAATTTTTCACTTAAAAACTATTAATAAAAAACTGAAAGAGATAGCTGCTTCATTGTACGATTATAAATAATTTATTTAATTATTGTCAAAAGATCTCTTCTTTCACCGACTATTTTATTATTAAATGTCCCGTGAACTTTAGAAAAAATTTCAGATTAAGAATTAAGGCATTTATTTAACTTAGAGCAATAATCAAGCAGGATACGTATAGCAAATATGTTAGATTCTAAACCAAATCTACTAATAGTTTATTGAAGAGAAAATATTAATAAAACGAAAAAACTGTTTATAAATTAATTGTAAAAGAATTGTAATTAATTGTAATATAAATTGTAAGAGAAAGATTTTAATAATTAAATTAAAAATAAATTAACAGGTTATTAATAGATTTAAAAAAAGTAAATTATGAGGATAAATTTGATTGCATTTTGGAATTGAAAACTGGGATAGGCCTCTATCAAAAAAAGTTTTTACCTGCCTAGCTAGTGGGAAGAGTTCATCCCTTCTTGTCAACAGTGCAGGTTGTCGAAGGCATAATTGAGCAGCGGCTTCATTCACTGAAACTTCATGCAAAGTTAATGGTTTATCCGGCTTGCGCTTGGCATCAAATCTACCATATATTGCAGAATATTTACGATATTCCTGCAAACGTTGTGGAGATCCATGTGGCAACTGCATTACGTCTAATAATTCGCTGAAATAATGAGTTCATAAATGCTGGAAAATGTGAAAACTTTGTGTATATAAATTCGTCGATGTTAGCAAAAATTTTATAACAATTTATTATTTGCTTATTAATCTGTGAAAATAATTTAAACAGTTGGATTAATCGAGCAGGATTTTTACGTATACTAATTTGCTAGATTTAGTACAAATGCTTCACTAACCGGCTAATTTTTTTTTTATTTTGAATGAGCTTTGGTTCAAGATGTGGCATTCGTTCGATAAGTCGATTCGAGCATTCTGTGATTTTATTTATTTGAGCATCAGTTAAAACTGGTGTTTCCATTATAGCGCTTACACCGGGAACTACAATGTTATTACAAATATAAAAGCAATATTATCCAAAATTTCTTGTAAAAATATTTGGCAGTATTTTGCAGAGTGATTGAAATTTGCCATTTCTTACAATATTAATTGTTAATTGTTGGATGAAAGGTAAAGTTTTAATTTTAATTTAACAATTTAATTCTTTGAAAAAATCTTTTCTTCTTTTTTTCACAAACTTTTCCTCAAAAAAATTGAAAATACAATATTTCTTCTTCATCTTCTAACGACTTCTATTTTGACTAGCTGCTTTGAAAGTCTTCTCACCGGAGGGCAGTGAGTGTGGATTTCTAGCAGATTTTCTTGCACTGAGCAGGCGAGATCTAGGTTAGGCTAGGCTAGGATAGATAGGATAGGCAATAGGCTAGAGGCTAATCAATGGCAGAATACAGGGAGCTCACTTGTTGCCTCCAGACGAAACATGATTAATGCTAAATACTATCCGACTACTGGAATAATAGTATTAAATACAGAAACTAACTGGGCACACTTACCAGTTTGCTCATAGTCACAATTTGCTTCAAAAGTAGCAGCTGCCGATGGGCTCGATGCAAGATGTTGTGTGAAGCCACTATTTGTATTTGAGTGATCTATTGTGCCAATAAGCGTAGTTGCAACATTCGATGTATCTGCACAGTTTAATGTTTCTTGATTATTGATGTTTGGGATGCCCATCATCGTTGACTGAGTACCAACTAAATTAGTTAATATATCACCAGCTGAAACATTTGCAGTTGCACCAACCGAAGATATACCGCATGTCGATAAAATAGATCCATCATGATTGGAATCAGTTGCTGAAATTCCGTTATATTTTGACGAAAATTGGTAGATTAACATTGATTGTATTTCGATAGGCAAAAAATAGGTGAATGGTGTATATTGTAGAATATATATACTTTTTTATTTATACGTTATTAGGTAAAAAGTAAAGCAATTTTAGCAATTTAACTCTTGAAAAAGTTTTTCAACAAATTCCATCAAAAAATTAAAAGTATTGACAATATAATATTTCTTCTTTATCTTCTAATTACTTCTAGTTCTACTAAGTGTACTGAAGTAAAAACGCGTATCATATTGATAATTTGGTTCCGTTAATTACAAAAGGCATTGTCAAGCGTGCCAATTTGTCATAAATAGTAGCGAAGCTTTCCATTTTCATACGAATAAATGCCAATAAATGCACAATATTTTCCTCTACTTGCTATTTCTGCGTTGTTATTGTATAGAAAGAAAAAACAGATTTAGAATATGCTTTTCGACTGATGAATGGAATATTTTCTTATGCTATTTTTATGCCAAAATATTATCATTTAAAAATGAAATTTAACTAAATCATAAACGTACAATTCGATGAATTTATTGGTAAATGGCAACTAGTTGTAGGTTGTATAAGTTGACGGGGGGAATTCTTCTCTGGCTGCAATTAAATTTTACGAAAATATGTTGTCGATCATATAAATAAAAAATAGAATTATTCACAGGCCATTCGAAAAAACAGAAGGCTAACTATTGTTGAAGGACTGGTACTTGGCAATGAAGCTGCAACAGCCAAACTTGCAGCTGCGAGACTCTGTGATGAAAGTAAAAATTGAAGAGCGGCAGCTGTAGTAGGAGCTGTAGTTGAAGACGATGATAAACCATAGTTCGTTACGGGAGGAACGCCGATTTGTTGAATGGCCACAAGATTAAATGCGTCTGGATCCTTACTGAATTCCTGAATTTTATATTCCTCGTTATATTCCTGAATTTATATTCCTTTTTATTTGTTATAATTTTATATTCCTTGTTGACAATTTCAAAATAAATTTTATATGAACATAATGAGTTAGTTCTCTTGTCTATTTCATGTGGAATTGTCTCACTCCTTTTACTAGCCCTCTTAATTTAATTGGTAAGAATTATATGATTGGAAACATACAGTAAGCGTCCTTTGAAATCTTCTTACATGAAGTGGTTTTGATGCCATTCCAACTACAGACATAATTTCCAAGAATTCATGCTCATCACATGTCATAAATTGATTAATATCATCCCCTCCTGAAACTTTTTTTGTAAATGTTTGTTTAATTTAGATCAAATCCAATGAATAAAAAATTTTTCTAACGCTACGGATTTACTACAATAATTACAATAATTTGAAAGTACAAAAAGCATTTTTATAATAATAAACCATCTAATTTAATTAACAAATACTATAAAATGCTATAAATAATATAAACTTGCTTGTTAAATTTGCCATGAAATTATTATATTATTATTATAAAATTATTAATACATAACTTAGGTGGCTTAGATTATTCAATTAAATGCTTATAAAATCACTGTGGTACTTTAAAAAAATATTTGAGATATTCAATATTTGCTAATTATTAAATCACTAGGATCACACCTTGCGCAATAAATTCATCGTAATATTGAATAAGATTGGCCCGATGAAGGACAGCAAGTAATTGCCACTCAGAGAAAGTAGCTGGTTGTTTTGATGGTGGCCTATAAAAATTGGATAATAATGGAGCATTCTGATCATTAACTTTGAAATTAGTGATAACAAATGTACAAGTGACAAATGCTTCTGAATTTATGTGATCGTAAAACAAAGTGAAGATTTTAAAAAATTTTTTACCTAGACTGCTGTCCGGGCGGAATGATTAAGGACGAAGATGGGCTGGGAGTGCTCGGCAATTCTGAAATTTTGATGCTCTGCCAAGGAAGCGATACCTGAACCCCAGAGTGTAGATTCAGGACTTCCGTATATGCACTTTTTGACGAAAACAACTTTATGCGATAAACTAGCCGTCTGACGGCCAACAAGCAGTTTTTTGCAATATTGTTAAATATTTTTTTAACGTCTCCTAAAGACTTTCATACAACTGAAATTGTTGAGATCAATAACACCTTGGATATGTGCTCTGCACAGATATATCATTGCATTCCATTAAATCGAACCTGCCGACGCACGAAATTGTTATTTGATAGTGTTCGGTTAGCTGAAATTAATTTTATCGTTAATATTTAATTATTTTTTTCAGTGAACTGAAAAATAATTGAAATCGCTGGTTTAAAGAAATTTTTTCATGAAATTGATTTCATCGGTCTCTTCAGTAATATATAAAAGAGAAAATTTAACTATGAAACTAAATTCAGACCTTTGGACCAGTTTAGACTTTAGAATGAATATAGACTCTTTTCGATGAAAATTCGATAGCGTTTATGAGTATATCAAATAATTTATAACAAAGATGATTTTTAAGGAAGGTAAACATTGTTTAATGTGGAAAATTAATCCCAATCAGCCAAAAAAAAGCTTTCAAGTAAATCGAAAATTTATAATTGGTTTTTAAATATTAATCTGATATTAATTTCGTACGAACAAAATATTTGCTAATTAAAGAAAGCAAAAAGTCTATTTGCTGCGATTGATTATAATTCATTGATTAGGCAAATTATTTTAATTGCTTGTTCAATGATAAATTTATGGTAGTAAAATCTTTTCTGCTGTTAAACCAATAATGTCTAACTGCTAAGAAACTTCACTCGAATGAAGGAATCTCCAAGACAAAATAAATTTTATTTTTAATGGCAGATTTGCAGAGCAAGAAAAAAACCTGCCCGAATAACATTCGATAGTGCTATTTTTGGTTGCTATAAGACAATAAAATCCATTTGAATTCTCTATGCTCTAATGAATCAAATACAAAATTTGAAAAAAATTCAGGACTAAATTGATAGTTGAATTATTTCACGTTTTTTTCCTAAAATTTTGCGGCTTATTTTCAAAACAAAAACAAAAAAAGATTAATTAAGGATTTTGTTGTCTGCTAGAAAATAATATTTTAAATTATTGATAGTCATGGAAGATAAATATAAATACTTTTTCTGGATGAATCATTAGTAACAATCATATCGTCGTGACGACATCTTAGTTCCAAGATATCCTTAAAAATTTTCGCCAAATTTAACTTCAAATTTTTTATTAAAAATCAAAATATATGCAAATAAATTTGAGATGTAAAGAAAATACTCATTCAACACAAAAAAATATCACTATCCACTCGGTTATCCTACTCGCTATTCACTCAATGTACGCCTTTTTCAAAAAATTTGCAAAAAATATATAGGGAAGTCAGAATTGATTTAATAGCAATGAGAGTATACAGTATAGCAATGAAATAGCAGAAAAATAAATCAATCCAGCATCCTGAAAAAATTTCGCAAAAAGTGAAACGACTTCAGACTAAGCGCACATATCTAAAATATTTATTGATTCATGAAAAGGCAACTGGTAGCTATGCAATAAAAAACCATAAAATTATTTAGCCAAATTCTAAAAAACAAAATATTCGCTAATAAAGAATAATACCTACTATCCTCAAATTATGGAGAGCATGGCTACTTTGTTGGTGAAATTACGCAAAATAAGGACTTCTATTGTATTT
Organism: Dracunculus medinensis; assembly: GCA_900625125.1. Taxonomy (NCBI): domain Eukaryota; kingdom Metazoa; phylum Nematoda; class Chromadorea; order Rhabditida; family Dracunculidae; genus Dracunculus; species Dracunculus medinensis. The sequence continues at coordinate 112,586 of UYYG01001176.1, forward strand.
CAATTCACTACTCAAAATTCACTGAAATAAGGGGAGAATCGAGCCTATTAAGAAATTCTATTGGTCAAAGAGGCCCGAAATAAAATACGAAATTCGTGATTAGTTTTCTAATAAATCGCCAATTTTTTAGACCATAGGCAGATGCTCTATTTCTTTTTTTTTTTAGAAATTTACAAGTTAACAAAATATTTCAAGTTTTTATCTAAAATTTAACCTTATTGCTCTGTTTATTAGAATTAATAACTTGAAAAAAAGTGAAATGATCGAAATTACTAGCTTGGTAATGAAATGAGATGTAAAACTTTTTATCTTTATTTCAATTAAATAGCAATAATATTATTTATCAGAGAATTATATGAAAGATAAAGGTTATTAAGACTTAAAACGACTTGGATCTAACTCTCAGTGGTCTGGTCAAAGAACAGAGGAATAGAACTCATAAAGTTTAAGTCCTCTAATCTAAAATGAATTTCTAAGCCTTCTTCGATGGAAAGAATTTGCATGAAAAACTTTGCGAATTACGAATCGCTGTATAGTCATAGTTGTGTCAAAATTCACATCATTCTGCATGAAAAAAGAGGAAAATCTTTCCTGAAAGCAAAGGCTTTCTATTTCTTTTGCAAGGTTGCTTAACGAATGCATGAATCGCTGTATAGTCAAGAATTCAATCAGTAATTCTTATAAATAAAATTAGAATAATAAATGCAGAAATTGGCCATTAGTACGAAAGTGTATATTCTAGCCATATCACTTTTAAATATCGGTAAATGATACTGTAGCCTTTCATTTGAATTTTTTTTGTTTATTTTTTATGATAATAAAAATTTGCATTGTATATTTTTAGTTGACTATAGACGAGTGCAAATTTCTTTTTTTGGTCAATGAAGATTTTTCTAAGGTGTGATATCAGATTTTTCCATCATATGCGACAATACAAAGCATACGAAGCATAGACTGTCGAAATAAAAAATAAAATGGAAAAAATAAATAGAAAAAATAGAAGGCTATAGAAAAGAGTCATAATATTTTCTTCCATAGAAAATAGATTTAAGAAATGATAATGAAAATACAAGAAGTTCGAGAATTTCGCCTGGATTTCAGAAATCTCTATGGGAGGTCTTTTTCATGAGCATGTTTAGTGATAAAAAAATCTCTGCAATGACTGGCAGCCCAAATACCGCATTTCGGCGATGAAAGGATGTAATCATTAAAAAAACTTTTCGGATAGGCCGAAATTTATCTCTTTTCTTAATGTTTTTTTCACCGACATAAATTGGTATACTCATGATTTATGAGCATTTTATATGAAATTTACTTCGATAAGTTTGGAAAACATGATTTAAGTAAAACTGATATCAACCAACCAACCACTCGCCAATGATCACCAATGAAAATGATGACAAAAGGTTTTCGAAAAAAAAACAAAAATAAAAAATCAATTTAGAAGAAATCGGGATAAAATATTTCTCGATTTCGATCTATCAGTTCAATTTTCTTGAAATATTAACCGAATTTCTGCAAATTTCCTTACATTTTGCTGTTTATTTGAATATTTGAGCGGACAATTCTTCCAGAAATATCTTTCCACTTTTTGAATTCATGGTAATACTTTTACCCATCAAATCTGGTTTGACTGGCTCCATTGATTATTTTATTTAGTGATAGGAGTACAGATGGGGTCCGTTTCACAGGTTTTTAAGAATTGAATCCATGATGCTTAACTTAGTTGAAGCAATACATCACTCGGCCTCAGATTAAAATGTAAAGAAAGATTTTTTAAGATTCTGTTTTTTTCAATAATCCAGAAATGCCAAAATTTTATCTTCCATTTATTGTAACTGTGCATTGAAAATGACATGAAAGGTGATCATCGACAATAAAACGAGATAAATTTCTCAAATAATAAAACTTTCGAAACTTGCTGACAATAATTTGTTTTCATTAGAAATACCATATGAAAAACAGCTCGAATCAGAAATCTCATAATGAATCACCAAGAATAAATTAAGATTTTTTGCATAACAAGAAATGAACAAGAGACCATCTCAAGAATTTTACTACAAGTCGTTCGAAAGAAAAGCTAAATCCATGTCCTCTATAACAATATAATATCAACCACAAAACTCCAAATTTCTTACAAATTTCGGTCATTTTTGGAAAAATATATTCTCCGATCATCTTTTGAATTTCGGCCAGAAATTTCTTTCAGAACGGCGATGTGATAACTGTGATTTCTTACATATTGACTCGACATTATAAGGATGCATTAGAGAATAACAGATTACATTACATACACTTAATAAATGGCAATTCACTGAATGCCGAGTTTCTTTATACTTGACAATCTTAATTAAATTAAGATATAAAAAACTGTATATTAATAAATAGGCTTGTAAGGTAATTTTGCCAGAGAGCGATGGGAATAGAAGCACAGATAACAGTCTCCCATGGATTTTTTAAATGACGGTTTTACTCAAGAGTAGGTTTGAAACAACTATTTGGTACTCTTTTCCATATCTGATGCTTAAAAAAACCAAAGAGCTGCTTTCGGAAAATGCCAAGTTTTCGTTAATAATAACAACAATTTCCTGAACATAAGCATGGTAAAATCTTGCTAAGAATATATTTAATATTGAATATATTTTAGATTAACTTTGGCTTAAGAGTTCTTCAAATTTTTCCTCAAAGTCTGAAACCACTGTTTATCACGTATATTATATTTAAAATTAAAATATTATATATCTCAATATATCAGTGATTTTAGAATTTATTTTGGCAATTATCCTAAAAAATCATTGTTGAAAAAAAAAATCAAAGTTTTCTTTCAGTTCTATCACTTCAATGAACCAATTAATAATTGAGCACTTCATATGAAAATAATCATTATAAACATTGACGATTTGTCGACAAATTCATGCGGATTCCGTTCTTTAAAATTACAAGAAAATTGAAACATTGAAAATCCACAAATCCAATGATTTTCCGCGACCACTATTGCAAATTTTGCCTACAGCCTTGCCTACATAAAATAAGTTTTCAAGAATGACCGAACGAATTCTTTTCTTATTCTTGGTTGAAGAAATTTTTTAAATTGATTGAACAAAAAATTACGAAATGCTTTCATGGAATATTCCTGAGCCACAGACAGCTCTGAGAACTTGTTTCGATTATTTTACGATTGCCACATATTATTTCAATGTAATTCTTCCATAAACTTTTTCTATAACCAACAAAAAAATTCTGGAATCTGAATTATTTCTTCCAGAAACTATTTTATGAAAAGAATTTATTTTATTTTATAAATCAAATAGTTCTCGATTTTAGATGTCATAAAGTTCCAACTAGGATACTAGAATTCTGGTGTCTGGTCAGTGGTGCATTTAAGGTGATAATAACAAAAACTAAAAAGTTATATCACTTGTGATCTAATTATAAAACAAAAAAATTAGCAGTTAAATATTTCTGGTTATGTTCTAGCTTTAAACGATGTTCTTGACAAGAAGTCACTTAGATATGCCATCATCAGCACTCGAATTTTTTGATTGAAGATTTGCCACAGGAACCGAACTAAGCCTACATTATCTGAACAATAACTACTCAACTATTCTCCGCTGAATTTTGGAAATCTCTCGGAATTCACGAAAAAATGGAAGAATCCAGATAAAATCGAAATTAAATCTAATATCGGTTACCACTAAAATAAGGTGACAGCACATCATAAAAGTTTAATGGATGAATTTATCACTCTAATATTACTTTAGCATTATAAAAATTGAATATTTTATTTGTGGCAAATTTATTATTAATTTCATATTTAATCCATAAATCCTATTTAGTTTAGTTTTAAGTTTTAAGCGCTATAATGTAGTTGCCATTTTCTTATTCCATTACCTAAAAATAAAAAATTGCAGTAAATGTTGCAATATCATAGTCGAAATATTTTATTTCTCTTAATTAAAAAATTATGGCATACAACTGGAAAAAATTTGATTTCTGATGATTTAATTTAGCCAATTTTTTGGATGAAACTGAGCAAATTTTATTAAGCAAAATTTCTATATTCAGACATTATTCTTTTTTTAAGAAAAAATCATCGATTATCAAAAACTATGTGAACGAAATGGCCCAATCAGGACTTCCATCGACATGGTCAGAAGAGGTCTCGAATACATAGGAAACACCGTAGTTTATGAGCCTAAGCATCGAAAAAAGAATCGCACCACTTAATTTCAAGTATGGCATCGGATGGTGAAAATTGGAAGATCTTTCCTTGTAACTAGTGAAACAGCGAAGAATGTGCGAGTTATTAGAAGTTATTTCATATATATATATATAGGATATATGAACAATTAGATATATGAAAAATTAAGTAATAATGGTAATAGATAGCCAAATTCATGCTTGGATTCGAATCTGCCGATGCGCAGACTTCACCCTGCGACAATATCGCCTAATGGAAAAACAAAAAATAGTAAATGAATGAACAGGATAGGATATTACTCAATTCGTAGCGTCGATAATTTTCTACCTCCGGCAAGAAAGAGAAAATTTTTCAAAAATTCGGAAGATGCTACCTGTATTGCTATCGCCAAGGGACTCCGGCATACTCGCTAGCATATTTATACAGTCCAATAAACCAGAGGAGCGAATTTGACCAGTAATAGTTAGTGCTCTCAAAAAAAAATCCTGGGAACAAAAAATCTGAGTAAATAATTAGCCGTTTTAAAACTTCGAGATACTAAGACAAAGCAGTAATCACTAAAAATATACGAGCTATATATAAGAATATATAAGTTTATTCTATATACATCCTTAAGTTAATAGAGGAGATTCTGAAATATTTAATATAAAAAAAAATCACACAAATTATGGATGGTATCGGTCCTCAACCTCAAATTAACCAAAGCTTGAGAATTTGAAGGCTCTGCATAAATTCTTAGCTGCTCCTAGCAGTGGATAGAGATTTTTGATGTTATTCCTGAAATTTTTTGAAGTCCTGAAATTTTTTGAGAACTTTTCTGGAGTTACAGCCCCTATATATATATTTATATATACATTTATTTTATTTAGGCATTCATTTCCCATATCTTTCTTAGTTCTTCTTTCAACCTCAGATATTTCTTTAGCTTCTCATATCCCTCCCTCCTATGTCGGTTTGGCTATATCACCACCAGTGCTGATTTTCGCTTCTTGTCTAGTACCACGATATCTGGTTGATTTCTAAGTACTTGTTTGCTTGTTGTTTAGATGGAAAAATTCTATAGGACTTTTGGTTTTATTATTCTCTACGATTTTCTAAGGAATCTTCCAACTGGTTTTGTGAAGATCTAAGCCATATACTGGGTAGATATTCCTGTAGATGTCAACTAGTTGATTATGTTCATCAGTGCATGTTGAGTCCAGTCAGATGTGGTAGGCTTCAATGTGTGGTATTTGCTGTTTTTCCAACCACAGATAGGATTTCTCAATGATTTGCTGTTTTTCCAACCACTGGTAGGATTTCTCAATGATTTCTCAACCACTTCAGCTACTGTTAATGGTATGTCTCATGGAGCATTGTTTCATTATTTTGTCATACTTCCTCTGCCCAGTCTTTCTTCAGTGTTTGTAAAAGTATTCTTTCAGCTTATTGTTTGGGCCATCTTGCTCATGATATTCCAGATTGCTTCGGGCTGCCTTAAAGATAGTCGCTTTAATACTCACCCACTTGCACCTTCTTTCTGGCTGAAATACAGATTTTTGGCATTAAACTTAGAGTGAAAATTTCTGGAGAGAAAATTTCTTGCCCATTCTACCACCACTATCCATATATACTGATCCGCTTCCATATATACAGATCTAAAGAATAGTTCATTTTCATTCGAAAACGATTTAATTAGGAATTTTCTATATTGGCCATCTAATATGCAGTTTTATTCGATGTCCAAGGAAACTTTGAATTATTTATCACTAATCAGAACTGATTAGGATCGCTTCAATAAATATTAGCACTATCGGAATTCTCAGCTTATGAGTAGTTTGGAAATAGGAATAGAGAAGGGATCGCCAAAACCACAATAATTTCTTAATGACAGATTTACTTCAATCGAACCTTAGCAGCTGACTATAATTTAAGAAGCAAGCAAATAAAGGTATAAAAATCTAAGTTTAAAATGTAAAAATAAAAATATTCAAATTGCAAATTTTTTAATGAATTGCGCACTAATATTTGTGAAAATTTCGCAGAATTATTGATTTTATTTTTGGCAGTTAACTTTTTTTTGGGAAAATTTTAAAAAATTTGGCGTTTCCTATAACTTTTTTTAAATTCATGAGTTCTCACTTAGTTCTTAGCGAAAATCTTGAAAAATCATTAATATCGAAACGAATTGATTGACGATGTTTTGATAAAATAATTTAATTCCTTCTTTACAGAAATGTCTAGAGAAGAAAAAAAATGAGTCGGAAATATTGCAGTGCTAAAAAATCGAAGAGTGCATTCGCGTATAAAAATTGAAATATTGAAAAAATATTTCCCTTAAAATTTCCCTTAAAACAGTATTTACAAGTATCGGTGAAATAACATATCCGTGTCGAATACCGCACTGATTAATGGCAAAATAACCGTGGGATAGTGAATTGCTTTTTTATCGAGAGGTAAGAGTTCAACTCTTACTTCCATAAGAGTAAGCATGCCATTAAAAAATCTGGAGTGACACTGCGACCCTTAAGCACTTCTATCGCCAAATAACTCCAAAAATTTCCAACTAATGGAATTAAATGGTGAGCAAGAATTATTTGCTTGATTATTTATTTCCTGTATTATTTATTTATTTATCATTATTATTTCCAAATTAGTTATCTAAATAATTATCTAAATTAATATGACAAAGAATAGCAAAAAAATCGAAAACTCTAAAAATTTACAAAAAGTTCATGGAAAATTCAGTTATTTTTATTATTTTATTATATATTTATATCATTGGCTCATTTTTCCAGTTATCAAAATTGCTTAATACAAGTAAAATTTAAAGGAAATATTTGAATGCATCCTTAAAATCCTTTGCTTCACTACCACCGGATCAGTGGAATTTTTCTGAGAAAATCCGAATTTTCGATGAATCCAGTCTCAAAGGAATAAACATCCATTATAAAAGCAATGAAATTGAATAAATAATTCATATTTATTTAGAAGTTATCGATCAAAAAATTCTTAAATTGATTTAAATTGTGGAGATGAAGGAGAATAATTATAAGTATAAATGAAAATAAGTGCAAAAAAAATAAGATTTTTAAACCATTTATTAGAGCGAAAGGTTTATCGAGCCAGGGGCAATCGAGTTGCTCAGATCGTCGTCACGACTCAATGTATGAAATCTTTACAGATTTAATTATTTTTCAAAGTAATCAGAGAAAATTTTTGCAAAAATTCGTAACATATAGTAAATATATAATAATACAGTAAAAGAAAAACTATAAATTAAAATAATTCTTCTGATTCTAATAAGCCATTCGTGGATATACAGATTCGCTTTAAAAGAAATATTATTGAAAAAAAATCCTTAAATTAAAATGATTTTTCCTTACTGCTGCAGACATGTCACAAAAAAAATATGTCTGTTTTGTACACGAATGCCTTAGAATTAATTTAATTTAATTTTAAAAAATCATCGAAATTTTTAATGATTTCCAAATTTGATTTATAATTTCTGCAAAGCTTTCTGTCATTTTAGCCACCTCGCATTCAGTTGTAGCCTCTTAACAACCACGTTATGCTCTCTTAACGTCTCATTAAATTTCAAGTGCAGTCATGCAACAACCGCATCAACTGCGCGTTATATTAATGAATGTATATAATTTTTGCAGATTTCGATTTGCTACCTGCCGAAGTGAAATTTGCAAAATCATTATAAAAATAGAGAGTAAAAAATCTACATTTACTTTTAGTATTTTAATTAAAAAATGAGGTATTTTATTAGTCAAAATTACATTAATAATTGAGCCTCACGAAAAAATTTTCACAATGACGTTGCTAGGATATATATATATATATAATATAGGATATATATATAGGATATATATTGCTTAGCTGAACTACTTTCGCGAGTTATGGAGGAATTCTAGCAAGCTTCAAATATTCGGTTTCTCCAAAAAATGGCGAGTGGAATGAATTTAGACTTTGAGAAAAATAATTTTTATATTGAATAAAATTTTTATATATAATAAAATGTAATACATATGGATTAAATAAGCAAATGATTAACGCTCACCATTTCTGGTTGGGCCAGTTTTTTAAGGAAATAATTAGGCGATAGAACTACAAGTGGATCGTTAGCACCAATAGAGATATGAATTACAAATCAAAAAAACGAGCGAGCAATAATTTTTGTCCTTCAGATTTTGACCTCAATATCCTTTGAATTCTTTTAGAATCTGTTTAACCAGCTTTTGTTGCGCTAAATCTTCTTCTAACCCACCATTACTCGTTAGACTTTGACTATTGGTTATAAAGGCGATGAAATGCTTACCTATTATTCAACTCTGGAGTGAAATTAGAAATTAGAAAAAACCGCCAGTAGTTAAGGGATTAAAGGGATTAAAGTTAAACATCGCATTTCACTCCATTCAAATATGAAAGTATTGAAAAAAGTGCCAAGAATATCATATGTTTGATAAAAAACTAAATGTAAAGAGCTAAAGGTGCAAAATTTTTGAACCTTCTTCTTCAATAAAATGGATCTAATGGCTTTTCATATGGGATGTTTTAGAATATATTAGTTAACATGGCTAAGTAGTATGTTAGACCTAAATACTGAAAATTTATTTTTAAATGAATTTTCGATCAAAATTAAAGGCGATGTATTGTTTCGTGGAAATTAACGACTGTTTATTATTTGTGAACAAATCCTTCAAATCGTATCCAAGATATTCAAAAGCGTAATCCTACATACAAATTGTCCTTCTCTTCTCATATTCGGCATAAAAAAAAATTATTGCAATTTCAGTCTACTAATTTCTTCAATTAGAGGAATTTTTCCACATTTCAGGCATCGATGTTTCCAATATTCCAGATCAACGAAGTACGAAGGTTAACAGTTGAAACGGAGAACTATTTCAAAGTCCTTTTTTACCTCTTGTTGGCAAAAACCTTACACAGCGTTCTGACCTGATTTTACCTCCGGATAAATTTCGGAGCCAGTGAGGGTCTTTTCCACAAACTTAGTAATATGGATCTGAGGATTATTTTTGAAGTAAAATTACACCTTAAAATCGCAATAAAAGAATAAAATCCAAATGAAGAAAAAAAGGCAAACTTCATGGATGAAATTGAACTGCGTCGCTTTAGCAAATGAAAAAACAACACAAGATTGGGTCTTCGAAATATTGTGCATGCGAAAAACTAAACGCGCACACATTGAATAGAAAGTAGATGGAAAAAAAATGAGCCGCAGCCGCCGCTGTGCGAAATCACCAAGGAATTTTTGCATTTTTTTCGTTTTTTTCTGATAGGTCTCATAGATTTATATCGCCGTTTAATAAGAGATTTAGCCTAGCAGAGTTTTGCTCAATGACTGAAAAATTTTCAATCTTTTCTTACCCTTCAAATTCTCCTAATTTTAAACGCTTATTTTTCTCCCCTTAACAAATAATTAAGCGTTTGAAAAAAAAATTCATTGGGCTATCTTTGCCGGCCGTTCACATAAGATCAGATCCCACCTTTTTCAGAGACTCATTTGGGAATAGAAGTATAAGTCACCAGTCCCCATTTTCATTTGAATTTCGTTTTTAACAACAAATTTATTCTTCTCACATGGCAGGAATACAATTCATGAATTCACTTTTGAATTTTTTTCATACGTCTGGAGAAGTCTTACCCTTATAGCCAGCGGAGCCAGCCCAACCAGCAATAGTGAGAGCTGTTAAAAGAAGAACAAGTTTATTTTTCTCATATGGCAGGAATAGAATTCAAGATGCCTGATCTCAGTCAAACAATATATCACTCGGCCATCTTACATGCATCTTTATAAATTATTGGAAAAAAAGATTACATTATTTTATAATTAATAATTCAAAAAATTTATAACATTTAAAAAATTTAAAAGATGAGATGATCGATTTTCATATTCTAAAGCTTTTAAAAAATTATCAATTTTTTTGTGATCTATTATTTCCCATTGCTTTTCTATCGCGAAAGAAAGGGAAAATATTGTAAAGCATTAGCAATTATCTTTATTTTAAACATTTAAAATATTTTTAAAAAAGTATATATATATATTTGCAATATGTGATTCAAGTTACCTTTATTTAATTGTCATAAATTCAAATTGAATCCTGGAAAATATAATCCATTGACATAATATTCAGCTTAGTTCAGCACCAGAAATCCTAAATTTTGAAAAGAATAAATCATATCAAACCCAAGTGGTCTTGGAGATCCACTTGCACTTGTATCGCCAGTTGTCTATGGTTCTTCGCCGATGGGAAGATAATAAAGATAATGTTGAATGTCACAGAGATGAAATTTTTAAAATTAAATATAAAAGATTTAAGATAAAATTTAAGTATTAGACAGATAAAATGGTGCTTATCATTTTTGCGAATAAAAAAGGTAAACATCAAGGCCGACTCAATCGTGCATTGTAATATGGTAATTTCTAATTTCATCTACATTTGAAATATTCTTCTCTAGTATGTCATTGCAGGTTCGTCTTTGGCCGAAAAAGCATGTGTTCATCTCTCGTTCATTATTGGGAATAAGCCTTACATTAAAAGCAAATCTATGTAGATCTTGAGACCAACTTATCTCTCAGTCCTTACTTCTTCTAACTACTCAGGTTTAGGCGTTTCAAGTTTAGCATACGAGGCTTAGCTTTACCCTTTTCTGCAGCAATTTTCTTATTCATTTAGTAGGCTCATTAGAGTCATCGAATCGTTCATAATTCGGTTCGTGAAAGTCGGTCGCTTCATTTATTATGCATAAACATTCGCCATTCGTATACTATTTTGCTTCACTATAATGAATAAGAAATCATTTTATTCAAAATAACTTCATGCAAAAAACCATGCTTAACACGATCTTTTTCGGTTAAATTCGCTTCATGAGAGGCTTTCATCGTATATTCTAACCATATTCCACGATATTACTATTTCATCTATTTTCTTTAATTTTCTTACAATAATTTCAGGTTTCATTTAGAAAAATCAAAATTTCATGCAAAGGCAGAATAAAATAAATAAAACAGAAAATTGTATCTCTTCTTAAAAAAACACTGCAACAAATAATTCAAGGAATAATTTTTGAAATATTTGCAGATAAAAATATTTTTGGGGGAATCGGAAAGGGAGGACTAGCACTAATGATTTCGATAAGAAATGAAATCCTAAACTGATGAAAACAATAAAAATTTCAGCTAAAAAGGAGCATCTATATTATATTTGTATTCATACTGAGAAAAGATATGTTTTAGCCATTTATATTCTGCTCATTGCTTTCAAGCAAGAGAATTGGCTGGAGAATCCTTCATCAATCTGCCGATAAAAATTCCATACGATGGTGGATATGCATTTTTACCAACTCTCTGTCTCTGACAAAATTGTCTCATCCTACTAGTAGTTAATAAAGCGATCCCCTAACCAGAAATGATAACTGTTGATTCACTTATTTAATTTTTATTATTTGAAATGATAGTTATAAGCCTTGAATAATATGCCAAACTGTACTATATTTTTGCTTAATTATATGATAAATATATGATAAATAAGCTTGCGCAATGGTTATGATGTGGTAGAAATAAGCCGTGAAATATCGAATACTGAAAATGGATATTTTAATTGTTTATCCATTCATAGATGACAAAAGATAAGTTCTAAATTTTATCTTGTACCTGCTAAAACTTAACTCTCTCAGCATATCTTTCATAGTTCGACAGAATTCTTAACGCCTTACTGGATTATATTTGTATTCCTTCTTCCATTTATTACATTACATTTAATAGTAATTCGGTTTGGAATAATAAACACATCAGAATAAAAAAAAGATTTATGAGAAAAAATTTAAGAAATAGTAACACTTGCCAAAATTAACTAAATTAAAATCATAAATTTATTTATATATTTGAAAATGTTTTCGAGTAGAAAATCAACTTATTTTTTGACAATTTTTAAAAGGACTTTTTTTGCTTATTTCTGAATTAAAATGAATTCAAAAAAAAGTTTAATATCTACAAAATATCTCGTGCAAAATTTTTAACATTTGAAAAAACACTGAAAATTAAAATTTTCCCAATTATTGTTTTTTTGCACAGAAAGAAAGATAAAATTAAAAAAAGAATACGGTTTTAAAAACAATAAAAATTTGCTGAGTATGGGAAAAAACAAATGCAGGTGAAGCAGGTTGAACTGATAAAACTGATAAAACTTATACATGATATATGCGCAGAAAGAAACGGAAAAGCATAAAAAATCAAAGACTCAAATCAGTACTCTAAAAATAATGATGTTTCAAGAAGAAAGCCGCGACGTTATAAAAACATCCCCCTCTTGTGATGACTAATAATAAAAGAACGAAATGGTGCATAACAGAAACTTTTTTCCATCAACAAAGAAGGGATCATGAAGACACTTCACTAACCTTAGAAAAATTGTGAAAAAATTCCCAAATTGTTTAGACAGAATCATTACAGAATAAATGCGGGGAAAAGCAAGCCGTTTAGATTAAAGTTTTAGAAATTATTATCCAAGTTAGATTCAATTGACCAGTGTCCATTAAGAAAATCCACAAGACAGTCGAAGTCAAAGTCGAGGATTTTTTCTCCTCGAATTTCGACAGAGCTCAAACCGAAACCGGCAGCTTTTCAGAATCTAAACGTGGCAAATGTCAGTCAATTCAAGGTAAATGAAAAAGAAAAAAAAATATTTCGAGACGAATCAAAAAAATAATTTGTTCGATGAAAATGAACAGCAAAAATAGCCGAACAAAAAAAAACAGTAAAACTCGAACGAAAAAAGCAAAAAACGCCAATATTATTGCTTCAATCTTCATCAATATCCATCCTCTTAGTTTATTTTATATTTTTATATTTTCTTTTTTTTATTACTGATTTTTGATTATCAAATTTGGTAAATCAAAATTTCCACCCTTAAAAATATAAATATTTAAGCAGAATAAGAAGGAAGAAAAGGATAAGAATGATGAAGAACAGCGGCGATGATAAGGACAATGAATGATGGCGATAGTTAATTTGAATGCATTAGTAAATTCCAATAATCAAATAAATTTGATTTTAAAATTTTATCTCACAAAATAATATTCATAATTTAGGCTGATTTTGTCGAAAAAATTTTCGATTATCCTTAGTCTGAAATATTTTAAAATTCCGTCAGTCCGTTTAAATGCTCTAAAATTTTTTTAAAAAAATTCAAAAAATATTTCAAATTTTGGTTCGCTGAAATTTTTCCATTGTTTGTTTTTATCATTTATTGAGTGTTGAAATTTTTATGAATCTTTTATAATTCACAATCCTTAATTGTTTTTTAAAAAATTATAATTTCTAGGTTAAATTTTAATTTTCTGAAATTTCTGAAAAATCGATGAAATTCTTAGCTTCATTTATCATTGTCAAAAAATCTTTTTTCCTTTTAATATTGCTATTATTCGAGATAGATATTGCGATTATTGCTGCTAAAATTATTTTCAATCCATATTTCTTTTTTTTCTTTTTTCTGGAAGGATATCTAATGATTAAAAACCGGAAACTTTTAATAAGAAATCAAAATTTTTCAATGGAATGATATTCAAAGGCATATGTGCGAAAAATTTTTGTGTTGCAATCATAAAAAATCCTCAAAGTAATGGATGATGAGCAATGAAGTGAATTTCCAGCCGTCGGCATCATATAACAAGAGAGAGAGAAAGTACGAAAAAAATCAAACAACCAACCAACCAACCAACCAACCAACCATTTCCAAATGGCTGAGTCCAAGTGAAAACGGCTGATGCAAAAAAATGAATGGAAAAATGATCTTAGCATTTTTGAAATTGATGAACGCGAGAAATGAACGAATTTTTGCGAAATATTGTTGCTATGATAGAAGTGAAAAAAAAATAAAAAAAATGGAATTACTGAAAAATAAATATGGTAGGATTGATAATCGAGAATCATATTTTTTCGTATTATTTTAAGAAAATTAGAGAAAATTAAGAAAATTTAAGAAGTTTTAAGAAAATTTTACTGATAATCGCGATAGATGAGCGAAAGACAACGGCGGAGGTAATGGAGGGAAACGAATCCAACGAACTGATTGGACCAAACAAAAACGAAGGACCAAGGACAAGGAATGAATTAGAAAATATTTGATTTGATAAGAAAAATTTAGAATGTGGAAAAAGGATCAATTTTTAGAAAAAAAAATTAGAAAGAGTATTGTTTCTCTTTTTTTCGCTATGTTCCTTCAGTACATACGTTGTTTGCTTAGTGATAAATGTGTAAAATGCAGAAAAATTCATTATGTGATTAGAAATGGACAAGAACAAGTAAATTTATAAGTAAATTATAGCATATAAAAAAATAAATATAAGACACATAAAAAAATTAAAAAAAATTAAAAAAATTTTTAAAAATACAGGTCATTTGCGTGAAAAAGGACGATGAAGAAAAAACAAAAGTTATGGAAGATTTTGAAGGCGAATAATTATTACGAAAGAAAATTGAATGAAAAATAGAGATAAATGATAATTTCAACAGGAAAATTTTGGGAAACAAAAAAATTTGGCATTGAAACGTGATGATTTGTAGAAAATGAAATTTTCATTTTAGAAAAGTGAAAAAATTTTTAAATTTGAGAATTTTTTGCAAAAACTACGACAATTAGTAGGAGAGAGAACTACTATCTACGATCTCAGGCTTGAATTGATGAGCCGAGAGAAAACTGGTAAATTAAAGTTAGTTAACTAACTTAGTTAACTAACTTGAGCTTAGTTTTTTTAAAAGCTTATACAATTACTGATTTGACTGAATACAATAAGAATCGCTGCCATTTCGAATTTCGCATTTTAGCATAAAGGATTCATCAAAAAGAGCGAAAATTCAGTTGCGAATCAAAAATTTTTATCACCATTAAAATAATGATGCTTATTTGATGGAAAAAAGCAAAGAAAGTGGTATGCAAGTTCATCACCTATATAAGTCGGGTTTTAGCTAGGTAAACAAAGAACGAAATGTAAAAAATGTATTTATCATTTAGCCAATAGCAAAAAAAATTAATTGATAGAAATAATCTGATCTATGATGCTCAACGAGACGTCTGCAAAAAATGTGTTTGATCGCAGACAATTAATGAAAAAACGACCGTACGAGTTCATATTGTTACTCGATAGATTCCTTTCGAAAAATTTTCTATCTGTATGTACTATTTAAGATTTAACAATTCTTATTTAGCAAAAGATTATGTAAAATATCCAAAAAAAAAGCTGAATTTGGTACTAAATTTGGCATAAAATCGTAGAATTAGAGTCCAGCCTATGGAGCATTCATGACAATCACTTTAAAATGGACCAGAGCTGCTTTGACATAAACTGAAATTTCTTATCGTCTGTTGAATTTAGAATTTAACTAATAGATTCAGAAGGTCATTCTTCCAGATTGGAAAATAAAAACATGCTAATGTGATCTTTTTATGATTGATTTGCACCTCACCCATGTTTTTTCGACCATCAGTCTTTTTACTTCATCAAATACTGCAACCTTTGCATTCTGAAAAATTGATATGGAATTAAAATTTTTTTTCCATTTTTTTATAGCACTAATAGGGTAAATATTACATTGTTTATTATAATTTTGGTCAATTATTATGGTCAAAGTTAGAAGTCTTGAACTTGCATTGATGTTCCAACAAAGTGGTGTTAGATCGATCTGATGTTCAAACAAAGAATATCTGAACTGTTCACTGCAGGAACTAAAATATTTCTTGAATATTTTTGTATGGAAGGACACGTATGGTTTTAAGTCTCTGAGTTGGCGATTGTATTTCATGTATCGAAAATGCTTGAAATTAGCCTTCTTCGATATTTTGCCAGTATAAAAATTTGTTGATACCAAAAAATGAAAAGATTGATTAAAGATAAATAATATCAAAAAGATTTTGGTTTAATTTTGATTATTGTACTGAAGCTTATAGAAGATATAAATGAAAAAAAGTAGGCATAGTATTCAATTTTATAGCATTCAATTTTAGTTTCATGATACCAATAAATATCACATTAAAAGAGAAATTTGAGTGATAATTTGAGTGGTTAAGGGCCTTTTATTATCATCACCAAATAACTGTTAAGCAAGAGTGCCTTGTCCAGCCGAATTAGTAGTAAATGTTGCAAGAAGAGGATGTTTAAAAAAACTTTGACTTGCTATTTTAATAACAAAATAGACAAAAAAATTTGTACTGACTGAGAAGATATTTTTCAATGAATAGAAAAAAATTGGAACAAAATCGCTTAATGAAAACGTCTTTTAAAGAAGATCTCCTTGATTTCTTCCGGATAATCAAAGCAAATTATGGAGTAAATCTTTGGGATTTCGTTTTTATAGCTTTTTTCCTGAAAATTTCTCCTATTTCTCGAATTCACAAGTCGCAAATTCTACATTTTTAATATTTTATATACAATCAAAGAGCACAAATCTTTTATTTTCTTCCCTTGTATTGTTTTAAAATGTTGTTTAAAAAGAAAATTTGCAGAATACGGTAATGAAATTAACTAACAACGAAAAATTCGCCATAAAAATGCATTTTAAACAAAGCTACCTCATAATATATTGAATAATGGTATGGAGGCAACAGAATGTAGTTTGGCCCATGCGTCTGGCAGGAATAAATATCATCGTAAATGTCATTCAACCCCTAAGTGAAAGTATCATCATAATGGTGACCACTATTTAAATAAAAATAATAATGGTAAAAATAATGAAAAGTGCAGTTTAACGGAGAATAGGCAATTATGATTTGGCAATGACTTTTAAGCCCATCCTAGAGCGCGCAATTTGAAATGAAATAGGATATGAAATTTATCCAATTGGATAATTATACGGTTAGCTTAATGACGTAAAAAACAAACGAAAAAAATAGAAGAATAGAACGGATGGATCGTGTTTCATTCGTTTTTACATAATCGAAGCAAAAAAAGTGCATCGAGCCAAGCGGTACCGTGCCATATACACTTACATTAATTACCAGCTACCATTTTCTATACCCCCTAATATCCTCCTTCTTCTTTATTTTCTCATTTTCTTTCATCTATTTCCTTCCATTCATCATCAATGGAATTTTCTCTCGATCTTTTATATCAGTCGAATATTGAATTAATAAAAAAAATCATCAATATTAGTCGCTGGCCGTGAACGCTACTTTTTTTATAAATATATAATCAAAAACATTTGAGATCGCCGTCGAGAATGAGATTCGGTTGCAAGGTACTGCCTATCACAGAGTAATAATAAGGCGACCTATCATCAGTTGAATAGTGAAAATGCGAAATTTTTGAAATTACCACGACCATTGATACACAAGAAACAGAAAATGCCCAATAAACAACAATAGAAGTAATTGATAAAATTTTTATTGAAAAAAGGATTTATCATGCATTTATCATCCTTTTTATCTAGAAGGATGAAAATAAATAAGCGCAGTGCTAGGATGCATGCAAAAAAGCGCTATAATTTGCGTTTCAGAGAATATTCAATATTGACAATTACTTAAGAGTGTTAAAATGACCTAAATAATAAAGGCAGAAAAGTATAAAAATATGTCGTTTATAAACCTGAGCATTGATTTATCCATATAGCTAGGAAAAAACTCAAGGATTAAATCTGTCCTTTGGGGCAAATAAATAAATATGATGAATAAAAATGAGAAATATAAAAAATTAAATATTAATGTAATAAATCTTAAGAGAAAATAAAGTGAAATACTAATAATAGAATGTTGATAAAATACCGAAGTAGGGGAAGATTCTCAAGCAATAAAGCTTAGAAAGAATGCTAAATAATTAAACCTATTTTTGGCAAAAAGTTAATGAGTTCGTTTTTAATCAAAATATTAGTGAAACCTTATGAAAGAAAAAAGAAAAAAAACCTTTGATAACCTTTAAAAAAGATCTTTAATAGATGATTGAAAACAGTCAACAAAATCAACGAAGGTAGAACAGCATTAGGACCCACTTATGCTTCTATCTTCTTGTGATTATCAGTGGAGTTAGCTAAATCAAGAATGGTGAGTACCGTAAAAAAAGAAGTTTTCTCTAGAAATTTCGGAACTCGTGTCAATGAAAAAGCAAGTTGAACAAATGCATGCCTTTAGAATTAATAACGCTTACGAAAGATAAGAACGAAGAAAAAAAGAATGGAAACCCATTTAATTCTTTTTTAGATAATATAAACGGACCACCTCGAGAGGGATAATGCTAGTGGGCGTCAGGAAAAAATGAAAATAAAAAAATTTATGGGAAACGAACGCACTTGTCGCTGTGCTTCATTTTATCAGAAAGATGTATGGCTTAAATTCTTCGAAATCACTAGTTGTTCATTTCGAATACTTCAATATATGAATTAAATATCGACTTAATAGTCGATGTCAACTTGGTCAACTTGGTATCGTTTGAATTATATAAAATATCTTTAAACATATGGCATTTAATAGGAAACGAACATCTGGCGACTTCAGAAACACTCTTCTGCTGGCTTGGCAAAATTTTTTATCAGTGATGAACATTTTGAAAAATCTAAGTTGTTATTTGATTGAGCATGAGTTTTTGACTTGACATATACTTTTGAGGAACTTGCAAGTTTTGTATTTTTTTTCTCAGTTTTTATTCTACTGAAATGTAAGTTCCTAAGAAATAAAATCTATAAAGTACCAGGTCGAGACCTATATTTACTCAATTTGTCAGCTAAACTTAAATGAGAGACTCGAAAAAAATCCTTAGATCCGGCAGTGTCTGGTCTTTAATGATGCGAGAAGTAAACAGAAAACCTTTAAAAAACCAATATTTACCAAATGTATTTTTTTCGCAAGAGTTAGGGAATCTTCTCCCTAAAAAAAAATTTTGGATCAATAAGAAAAAGGCGGAATAAAAGAAATTGAAAAGTGATGGAAAAATTACAAGTGTCGCAGGAGTATAAATGAAGTAAGAAGAATCAAATTCGAATCGAATCAAACTATTTAAGAGGGATTAATCAGAGCAAAAAAATTTGATAAATTAATTTATAAGTTTTTCATATTCAGGCGGTTTATTTTTGAAGCTTTTGATAAAAGAATATAAAATTTCTGAAGAATGATCAGGGAAACCGTAAAATCAGTGGCCAAGTTCGTTTATAAAAACAAGAAATATGGAAGAAATCGAGACCAAGCGAAGGAAACATTAAGGTGAATTTTGTGCATATTATGGAAAAGATTATGAAGTAAAGCAAAATTTCGAAATAATGAACAACTCAGAATTGAAAATCTTTATGCTTATGCAAGCGATCGTATTTTATTGAGGTCGAAGGCTAGTAATTTCAGATTGAAGTTATTCTCAAATAACATTTTTATGAGCATAAAAGAAGGGTTGTGGGAAATCCTGACAATTGAATTTTTTTGGTCAAGGTTTAACGAAAGTATTATCATCGGATTGTCAGTCGTCGTTTAAATAGAAAGTGACGAATATTGTAGAGAAGCTTAAATTAGTATTGAACAACAATGGTCAAGCAAAAAATCGAGCTAAAATTACTTTGACTCGCTTTTTCAGTAATTTTTTCAACAAACTCCAAATTATCCAGGCTATTGGGCTATTAATAGTTTTAATAATTACATAAAGTTCCTAACCCTTTTCATTTGAAATTTCCTTTTCTTTTCTTGAAAACAAATTTTTTGCTCAAAAAAAGCTCAATGTAAAAAAATAATATATTCGAATTCGAAAATTTAGAATATATTATTTAAAATAAAAAAACCTAAAATTTAAAATTTACGATCAAATTAAAAGAATTTTAGCCGCTTAAAATGCTTAGAATTTTCTTTTTTTCTAGCAGTGCTCATCGCTTCTGATTTGATTTGATTTCATTATCTATCAGAATGAGACCTTTTCTCCTTAGATTCTAGATTTCATTTAGAGACAGAAACGCAGGTAAGTCCTCAGTATTTATCCTTCGTATTTATCCTTCTACTTTCTATGATATCCAGTTTATGCGCAAGATTTGAACCTATGATGGAAAGAAGTTGGTCGAAATGGCATTCGATTATCATAACTCAAAATTAAATATTATTAAATGTATTAAAATGTATAATGTATTATGTAAATGTATTATGTAAAATGTATTATAAAAATGTACTACTTATTTATGTAATAGTCTTTTGTTATTTCAAAATTTGAGCGCATCCAAAAGAAGGAAGATCTAAAAAAAAAATAAAAACTAAAACAATAATCGATTCAGAAATAAGATTTTTAAAACATCAATTTTTTTGCTATAAATATAAGAAATAAAGTTTCCAATTTTTTTTCCTCCTTCTTATTTTAACTTTTTTGGAATCGATGAATAGATAAAATCCAAAAAATCGAATAAATTCAATAAGATTGCTGCTTGATTGTTTTGATTCTAAAATCGATGCCACACAAGACGATGATTAAATTTTTTTTATAACTAACCTTCACAATTACTTTATACTTAATTTCTAAGGCTAAATGGTACTTATCTTTTAAAGTTGGATTTTTGGAGTGATTTTCACGAACACCAATCATATGATGTAGATGATTTATCTAAAGGATTCTTTTAAAAGAAATTTCGAGCCTTAAAAAAATGCGGAAACTGATTTTTTGCAGATTTCAAATTTAAATTCATTTTTATTGTGGAAGAAATGCTTTCAGGAAAATGAAGAAAAGCTGCAATGAAAGTTATATAATTAGCGTATTAATGACAAAAGAGAATGCAAAAATTTTGATTATTTTGATGATCACTTGTGTAACAGTAATCAAGAAATATACTACTGCATGGAACAGCTAAATAACACAAGTATATAGTAAGCTGTTTAAATGAAAAATCTGATCTGGTACAATCAATGCTATCAATGAATAATTTGTATAAAAATCGCTTCAATAATCGCTGACCTCAGAGGAAAACCTGTTTTGCAATCAAGTCATCTAGTGGACTATATCTGTTTCGCTATGCTAAAATAGCTTCAAAATATTATTACTTTCGGTGAAATATATATAAATATATATATCTTCAAGCCATGAAAGGTAAAGAAAAAGCTTTTTTGAATATTCTCTATATTAAATATTTAAGTTATTTTAAGATACTTACTATTATTCAATTAATCTTGTTTGATAAATCTTTTCCTTGAATTTTCAAAAGATCTCTCATTTCCTCTTCCTCTTCTACCATTTCGCGCCCTTAGTGATTCGGTCGGTTATTCTAACTATGAGGATGAGGAATTTCCAGGTGTTGCGCTTTAATTCAATTTTTACCTCACATCTTGTTGTAATAAAAATGCCCATTCTTCACATACAGTATTTCTTTTCTACATCTTTTATAGATAACTATGGATCGGTAGCATAAAATGCAAATTATATGTAGGCATATAGTTTGAAAATCACGTTCTCTATGACTACTGTGCGGCAAAATATGGTAGATTTGAGGCTGTACAATGGTGTTCAATGAATAATAAAATATTCTGACTTAAAGGCCTGTATTACTAAGCGAATTGCTTTTTTTACCAAAAATTGCAGAGATTGTTTGTTTTACACAAATAGATTGTTAATATTAGATTATTGGTAACAATTGGTTTGTATTAAGTCATTTTGGCAAATCATTATATAGTTGATTAACGATACATCAGCAGCGATGACTTCTGAAAAATTATCTTTTGTCAGTTAGCAAATAGCAAATTATTGCCTAACATAATTTTTTTTGGAGTAAAGAATCTTCATTCCTTCAACAGCCGTCAAATTTTTTTCATTCTTAAAATTTTTTCCTTCGTATTTGTTTATTTGAAATGAGGTCAAGCGAGGTTAATCCAAAATGAAGAACTATTAATCATTCGAAATACTTTGGCTTAAATTTTTTGCAAGTTATATGCAAAATTCATTTCTGCTACTTGAAACAGATTTGAATTTGAAATTTTCCGATGATTTAAATGAAGAAAAGTAGCACTGAAGAAAATTGAAGAAAGAAGATGGTAGATAGCCAGTATAATTAAAATAAATATATTAATTATAGTAAAAATTTATAAGTGAGGCAATGATGCTAAAAGCATTATTACTCATGGTTAAATGATGATAAGGAATTAATTTTAAGATTAAAATAATAAAATTTCAATAAAAAAAAGCTAAAAGAGTAAAAATTAATTGGTCTTCTTCGAAGAAACATGAAAGAAAATCCAAAGGAACAATGATTATCAGCGAAAACCGAGTATTTTAAATAAAATTTACTCTGGAAAATATTTAAATTTGTAAATACAGTGGCTGAAAGGAGAACTTTTTGCCATCTTTTTTTATTAGCCCATTTTATTAAATTTTAGCAATTATAATTACATAATTTTAAGATTTTTATCATTTTATAATTTTTATTTAATAAATGAATATTTTTGCTGAACCAAACCTGTCATAAAAAATTGAAGTGATGCCTATCTATGCTTGCAATTTCCAAGGTGTAGCACAAAATTATCTCTCAAGCAAAAAATCCCTACTAATATCAAATGTGATATGCGTAATTGTATAGAAATATTTATGCTAATTATTAGTTACTTTTGAACACATTCGTTACTTTGCACGTTTAGCTGCAATTTAAAACGAAAAGTTGACTTGATTCGTCTAATGCAATTAAATTTTATTTTAGCTGAAAACTAAATCTTCACCGGTCTTATTGTTTTTTTCTTCGTAGAAAAAAATTTCGAATTTTTTTAATTTTTTAGAGGAACTTGAGGAATAAGAATATTAATTAATTCGAGTTAATATATATATATATATAATACGCCCGAATGACGTAGTAATTAAGACGAGCGATTAATATTTAATGTCTTCTTTTAACAATTCTCAACATTACTGGTTAGGTTAACTCCCTTGGCTAAGTCGTTTCAAAGCTGCTCGATCTGATGCCATCGTTGATATGATAGAAGCCATCCCTTTTTGTAAGTCCAAATATCACTGGTCCATAATAACGTTCAAAATTTATTGGCTCACGTTGTTTTAAACATCATTCGTCACAGGATTTAATAAATAACAAAACTCCTGCAATGTGCGACGAAGAACCAGCGAAGAAACTCTATAATGGTAGTTAATGCAATTGGTATTTGAGCGATGGTAGACGCAATCATGTGAGATTTTATCTGCTTGGCGAACACGCAATGCATTTTTAGAATGAGTGGTCAAAGGAAGATAACTTCTTTTAATCTTCCACTTTCATCAGTCAGCCATCTAGAAGATGGAACAAGTCGCAGATTATCGAACTTTCCTTTTGATGGTGATTTCGCGAAGACTCTATAAGGTTTTGCCAACCGGAAGAAAGCAATTCTAACTACCATTATCGCTAATTAGTCTTTTATAATTTCGCTATTTCGACTTTTACCTGGTCATTTGCGATTAAAAATGGATCCAAGATATTAAAGTTGGCAACCGAAGATGAATCGATGAAAATATGTATTTTATTAGTTTCTTCTATATAAGACGAAAAGACTTTCGTTTTATTTACAGGATTCTCGCTGCAGTTGTTGACATTATTTGCCTTTCATCATAATTATCAGCAAAAAGAATTCCATCATCAACAAATTTAAGATCTGTGATACTATGCTCTGGACTGACTTATACACCCCTCGAATGCCGACAAGTAATATCAACCATCTAGTCGGTTGCTTAGATGAATATTGTAAGAAAAAGGACGCAGCTTGACGGACACCAGTTCTTCTATCGAAGGAATACATCAGTTCCCCCATATATACAATAGACCTATGCCACCGATTAATATAGAATCGCAACCAATCTTCGCTACCTTTTAGGTTGGAGTCTTTTAGCAAGACTCTCTGAAAGCTTATATGCCTTATCTCAATCTCCCCGGCCCCTAATGAGACCTGAAGTTGAAGAAGACTCATGCTACCCACAGGTGAGAAGAGGATTTTTTAAATTATACACATTGTTTACCTGATTTATCTGATTATCTGATTTTTGCACCCACTGGCTTCATTTTTTTGAAGAAAACATTATGTAGAATTTGTTCTATTCGTTTTTTTGCCACTGGCAAGAAAAAATTCTAAGCTAGTGCTTTTAAGAAAATCCAGATAGTGCTGCTAATCCATCTGTATTTCTACCACTAAATGAATCAATTAATTTATAAAATTGCCTCATCCTACTAATGGCAATTTGAGCGAGTATAGCAAGAACTGGTTATTTTAGAGATGGATGTATTACGACTTGATGCGTGTCATCTGTTCGCTTTGCAATGATACTATAGTGCAGTTTATTTTGATATTTATATAACTACCAAGATTTTTTAACAATTGCAGATTAGCAATTTTTCATTGGTTTTTTTGTTAAAGAACTATTTTTAATTTCCTGAATTCTTTGCTTGTGACAATACATTTCATGAACGAATTGATTTTCTCAATACCATTTGCCACTTAGTGTTTAAAATAAATTTCATAAATGGGAGAAGAATTTTATAAATTTAAGAATTCATAAAAAAATACCACTTTATTGTTTTGGTATATTTCGAAGCGAGCAAAAAATGGTCGAGTATGTTTTAATTTGCTTTTGAACATTAGAGGCTCGATTTTTACACTATGATAAGGATAAATTTGTCATTAAGAAATCCAGGTACTGGTGAGCCAGATGTCTACTACCAAGTAATCCCATATTTAAAATTTT
The DNA here is from genome assembly GCA_900625125.1 of Dracunculus medinensis. NCBI lineage: Eukaryota > Metazoa > Nematoda > Chromadorea > Rhabditida > Dracunculidae > Dracunculus > Dracunculus medinensis. Next base: position 137,442 of record UYYG01001176.1, read on the forward strand.
TTAGCCGCACTAAACTGGCTTGACCAGAAATAATCTAACTACCCACTTTATAAATTTTTGATAATATTTTTCAACTATTTAATCTATTAAACTATTTAATCTATATTTCTTTCTCATGGAATTATTTGATCGCCCATTTTTACATTGGCTTACTGGTTTTACTTACTATTTACTTCGAGCTTTCATTCCACGTATTATATTTTCACCAAATGTATTTCGACATTTCCATTGTAAATTGTCTTCATCAAATAAAAGAGAAATAATTAATGCGGAAAATTTGAAACTTTCAAATGAAAAAATATGAAATGAAAAAAATCTGAAAATAGAGCAGTTTTCTTCATTTTTATTTGGAAGGAAATATTAATATTATTTTCATATTCTTTATTTGAAAATTTCAAAAAATTTTATTTTTGCATTAAATTAATACGATTGAGAGTCTCAATTCATATAAGAGCAGCAAAACTCGATGAAAAAATATTTGCCAATATCGCAAAAATTTTCATAAAGTCTAAACAATGAACAAATACCGTTTAATCTTGTCATTTGCGATGAATGATTATTCATCCAATCTATTCTGTTCAATATTTTTTACTTTCATTGACTTTACTGGCAAGCAATTTTTTTTTTGTTTTAATAAAAATAATTTATTGTGCACAATATTTATCGGTTGAAATGTCTGAGAAATGAGCGAATCTTCATTTTTTCATTTTCAAAATTTTTTAAAAATTTTCTTACGATTCGAATTTCAAATTGATAAATTGAACAACTAAAGCAGAGTCGCTATACAAACAAACATATATGAGTTATTTTGAATTTTTTGCATTTTTTTACAAAAGTACTGAAAAAATAGTTCAGATTTTTCATGTTTTTCAGGAATTACTCTATCTATTACTCTCAAATTTAGTTTAGTCTTTTAGTTTATATATAATTTAGTCTTTTTGAATTTATCGTTCATGATAGTGATTGTTGATAGATGATTACTAAAAAAACTATAAAAATTCGAAAAAATTTGAATCTTTTATAGCATATAAAAAATATAGTATATAAAATGTAAAATTGGTCTCATCTAATTCCTGTGAGAAAATATTTTTATTCTTTTTTATCAAGGCTAGGTTTTATTGGCCTATAAACTTTGAAATCAAAAAATGCAGTGGGATTGTGGCGGTTTCCTTAAAAATTATGGGTAAAAACCAGGAAATAAACGTTTTATCATTTTTATTATCCTTCTTTCCACAAATTTCTGACTTCCATGAATTCTTCCTGAGCATAATGAAGCAATAAAATATTACAAGTCTATCAGACCTTATTATAAGGAATTGAAATTAAAATCAAAGGGACTAGTTGGAACATTGGTCTGTGTGTGGTTGCTTAAACTTTTTTATTTTGTCGTTCCCTTCCTGCCACGTGGGTCTTTTTCTTTTTATTCTTGAGAAAGAGCAACAGCTGGACGAATCGTCAGAATGCTTTATTAATTTTGCCACATTTTAAGCCTCAAGCATGAGTAAGCCTTGGTTTAAAGGGAAAAAATTATGCAGCTAAATTTCCTTCCATAATTAATAATTTATAATTTAATAACAAATTACTGCACAATTATTGCAGATCAAAAAATTTTCACTGACGCTTCACTGATTAATAGAAAATGCTGAGACCGTTCGTATTTTCTAGAAATTATTCATTTTCCTTTAAAATCGTCATTAAGGCTACACCTTAAGGCAAAATTTTATTCAAACTGCGTAATAATTTCAAACGGCTTATCCAAAAAAATAAAAAATTGACGTTAAGAAAAGCTTGAAATTTAATTAAGAGGAAACACGTTTGAACTTATAAAAAGAGAAGCAGATTAACAAATGAACCAACTAGAGCCAAGATGAAATCATTCATTTCGAGATGAACTGCTAACTAGCCTTTTCATCTTAAGGATTCCGTTGAGCAGAAAAAATCTTCAGATCAAAAGAATAACTTTTAAAAAAGCTAATTTTTGAAATAAATATTAAATTTGCTACAGTTAATGTTCAATAATCTCGTCAAAAGAAATGGCGATTGCTTTTATAAACAATTATTTTCCACAACTCCCAAAATCTCCTGGTGAAAACTTATGACCTTATGACCGTGATAAAACATTGAAAAATCTTTTGCCAACTGCAATTGGAACTAGGCTAACCAGATATAGCGAACGCTAATCACTTACTAAATAGACTAATTTTTTTAAATTTAGTGCACAAAATGAAGCATATGCACATGTATATATGATACTTTCGACCATGAGCTCACTGTCGCAGCAATCATTATTTAATCATTATTAACCTTTTTGTAGCGCAATAAAAGAACTGAACAAAAAAATTTCACTTTGTTTGTTGGTTCTTCAATTGTTTCGAAGGATATAGCTTCTTGGTGGTCATCCTGATAGAATCAGTGAACTCTACGGAATCATGAGGCATATAGTTAACTTAATTTTTCAGTTAATTGTCTTCCCATTGACTGAATTCTCATTGATCTTAATTTTTCGCGCTTTAGAAATTCATATTCCTTTTTTTTTTTCAAAGAATTTTCATTTCCCTTGAAAATATTATTCAATTGAAAAAGATCTTTTGCTCGATTTTTAGTGATCTATTTACTAGATCATCTCACTCGTTTAAGAAAATTTCTACCAATCAAAATAGGAACTGTTCAAATTTGAAATGTTTATGTTTAGAAATTTATCAGTGTAACCTCAGTTTCGTCAAAAAAGGATTCTGAAAGAGATTTTACTAAATAAGGTGAACGTTGACTTCGGTGAATGTTGAAACGGTAAAATTTGACAAATATGATAAATATATTATATAATTTTAAACTTTATTTCTCCACAAAAAAGACGACATAACTTAGAAATTAGCGAAGATTAAAACTGAGATCTTACTGAATAATTTCTCGATTCCAAGAATCGAATCGAATTGTTAGAAAAAAGTGGGAAAAATGTGAAATCATTGATTGAAAGTCAATTTTCTGTCCTTTAACTACCACTTTTTTTCAGAAAAAGTTTTTTCCCATTTAGGAATAAATCGTATTATATTCGTTATTGCCTGCCAACCGCACACGGATGGCTACTTTTTATTAAATTTTTAAATACATATTTGAACAGAATGCGAAGGAAATTTTTCGATTATTAATATTCTTCTCTTGCCATCACCTGTTTGTCTAAAAAAATTAATATATTTTTCACCAAAATTTTCATTAAGATCCGTAAGTTTTTCTTTCTTTTTGATTCATTTCCCTTCATAGAAGTAAGCGTAAAGTCACTGAAAATTACGCGATTCACGTGTAGTTCTCGAGCGAATGGATATTAGAGAAAAGTCAGTCAAAATAATGATAATAGGTGTTATTCAAAAGTGAATCGTGAAAAGGACATTCATAAATTTAGTTTTACTAATTCCATAATTCCTACATTAATTAATTAATTAATATTAATTAATATATTAATTAATTTTTAATTTTTAAAACACATTTATTGTTATAATAGTTGTTTTCTTTATCTAATTTTAAATAAATTTGAAATATGTTTAAACAAAAAATTTATTAAAACAAAAAATCCAGTAGATTTGTGGATATAAAAATTTCGACGCAACATCTATAAATCTCTCTACAAGTTTTCTTATTATTAGGTAGAAAATGCAGTGAGATGCAAAGAATCACTTTATCTTTTCTAATAAATCTACAGGAAGACAAAATAATGAAAAAAAGTCGTTAAATTGCCTCTTATTGCCTTGCTTACATTGTTCACTGCATGAATTATTTGATATGAATTTTTCAAGTTCATCGACATCATCAAGTTTTTTTAATAAAAAACTGAGTCACCGTTCTGCACTTTTTTTTAATTTTTCGCTTTTTTCGAGGTCAATTGCTAATAAAAAAAATTCGATATATTTTCTATTTTTTTCTTGATTTTTGCGAATCAACCTACAATTAATATACAAAAAATTTTTCAATGGTTATTTCTTGATTATTCCGAAAGCCAGAGTTAGGGTTCAAGCAAAATAGAATCGAAATGCGATATATGCTTTCGTTTACTCATTAATTAATATATGAAAAAAAATGCCATTACGGTATTTACAAGTTTTGCGCTGATCTTGAATTTTTCATTTTAAAATGAACCAGTCTATTCATTCGTTAAAAAAGTGCTGTTGCAGTATTGCAACCAATTTCAATTAATCTTTAACTTTGCAAAAAACAAGAGAAGTTGAACAATAAAAGATTTTCAAATTCAGTAATTATTATGACACTTTAAACTTTAATAATGCTGGACCATATTTGGGGAAATTCGTATTCAATTTGTGAAATTCTTTTCTATCATTCAAAATCCATTTGAAAGCTTCTGTAATCCGATTTCTCGGAGCAGATTTGCAGATTTGCAAAATAAAAATAAAACAACATTCGCATTTCACCTATGTTTCAAGCAACATTTGTGTTGCATTGAATTGAATTTATGTTGCATGTATTCATATGAAATATATTACTTTTTACATAAAAACGTTATAATATAACGTAATAATTTGGTACAATTTTGCCTATTTAACAATTTTGTCTAAATGCACTCTTATCTGCAAAAAAATTAAATGCAGTTTCAAGAAGACCAATTTAAAGCAATGGGGCTCAACTTCGAAGTTTGCCGCCATCAATATATATATATATATATATTCTTATTATCTATTTTAAGAATTAGTCATGCCATAAAATTTTTAAAACAATTTATTAGGGATTCAGAGAAACAAAACCAGGTATCTTCATCGTTGCAATATGTGGTTTATGAATCTCATTGCAAATTTTCATCGAATTTTCTCTGGAGTTCTAACTCTTTCTGGAATAATTGGGGAATATTCAATTTAAAAAATGGGAGATTTTTGTTGATTATTCAATTTTTCTTTTTTTTTTAAAATCTGTTGTTCTATTTTATAGGAAGTTTTAGCAATATATCTTTTCTAGTAAATATTGAATTATATTTTAAATAATTATGGCAAAAATTTGGAAATTTTAAGCTTGAAGAAAGTTTTATGTTAGAAAAAAGGAACACAATACAAATAGTCAAAAATATCGAAAGCGTAAAAAATTGGGAAAAAATTAATCTGGTACCGGCGCTGCTGACCGAATCGAAATAGGTAAATCCGAACTTTTAGTCTTCTTTTTGAGTTGAGTGTTATAGGCTTATTGGCGACATAAAATCAGGTAAATCTCCAACACTATGTGTTAATGGAAAAATTTAAATGTAGAGAAGAGAAAACTCTATAATCCTTGAACAAGATGATACCAAGGCAACTTTCTTGAGGAAATCAATCAAATAACTGAAAATTTAATCATTAGCGATGTGGTAGAAAGCTAAAATGAAAGTGGAACAAATAAAAATAAACAAATGCGGTCTTTTAATCCGATTATCCATTATAAACAAAGTTTTAAGAAGCATTTTTTGGAGCTATTCAAGTAGTTTAATAACATTCATTTATATTTGATAATATAATAAGCAGTTTATTGATGATTGAAAGGCTTAAGAAGTTCCAAGCGGATAGCTTTTTTTCGAACTTTTTTAAACTTTTAGTGTATTCAGCAATAACTTTAAAAAAAAGACACTATAAGATAAAAACTTTGCTAAAAACACCTCATTATAAACACCGGGATGCACAAAAATAATGTGGAAAAAATAATGTGGAAAAGTGCTGCTTTGCATCCATTTTCGCACCATTTCGCCGTTAAAAAATTGATCCATGATGTTGCGAGTCTTTTTTTTGCAAACAGTGGAAAAATTTAAATTTGGATCACCGTGCATAATTTAATCGAGGGATCAGTTTAAAAATTTGTAATAAAATCTTATCTTATTTAATAAAACGTTCAATCAAAAATAATCTATTTTTATAAAATTATATTCTTTTCACAGTGAAAGTATATTTCAAAATCGATGGCGAATAGAAATTTACCTAAGTCACCTTTCTTCTTCTAAGAGCACATACTCTTACTAGTTTGTTCCCACTGATTGCCAAAACGAAATTTTTTCATTAATTTATTTGATAGTGGTGGATAGTGGTAGATTATTTAGGAATGAAAGTGCAGACGGATTTTAGCAAAAATCAATTTATTTATTTATTTATTTGCAATTTATTTTTTTCTTCGAACAGCTCTCATCTTTATTGGCTGACTCCACTGGCTACAGGTAAAATGTTTTCGAGCTGCGCCATCTGATGCCATCGTTGACAGCCATTCCTTTTTCCACCACCTAAGTCCATGTACTGCTGGTCCACCTATATGTTCAAAAATAACTTAATATCTTCCACTATCATCGGCCATACCTCTCAAATATATATAGGTTCAAGTGAATCGCAACTATAAAGATGGGTTTTCAGCACTATTCGAATTTTTTTAGCAAAAGCAGAATTGCTCCACAAGAGGGCTTTTGTAAATGAGTAATTGTTTAAATGGGTTAACATACCGTTTTATTCAATGCATAAAGGGAAGTGTAAACATTATTTTATTAATTCCAATTATCATAAAAATATTTGAAAGCATCAAAACACTGACTGGTATCTGCGAAGAAAATAAGCTTAAAATATAAAATATATATGTAAATATCATCGATGAAAAAAGTGAACATCATTTGTTTGAATTTTTCTGCATTTTGGAAAAAAGGCTATGACTATTGCTGAAAGTTAAAAAAGTTAAAAGTTAAAATCGCTCCCACCAAAGTTTAAGATCTTATCAAATTTACCAATTTTAAGAAATTATCAAATTTAAAATCAAAAATTTACACTTTATTAAATTAATCATGAAAGAGAGAATAAGTGAAGAGCACCAAAACTTTTGGCGATTTTTCGAGCTTCGAGCGAATACCCAATTTTAAATCGATTTCTAGCGCTAAATAAAAGTATATAAATTTTTCAAAAAGCTGTTAACAAAATAGACAATAATTTTATATGAAGCAGTAATAAAATTATAATCGTACAAATGGTACTTTTCAATATTCTTGTTGGGCAGCGATTTCTATTTCTAAGTGGTGAATGCTATTTGAAGAAACGTGATCTTGTGAATGATTATTTCAGGCGAATTTGCGACTAATTTGTTTGTTTTCATTAGCAACATCGATATATCAGTAATTTTAAAACAAAATTTATGGGATAGAACAAGATATTTCGGTCGCCAGTCTCCACTTGGATTTTAATATATATTCACGCAGAAAATCGATTTGATAGAAGTCTTTAACAAAAAGATTATATTATTTTTATCTCATCAAAGGAAGAAGAATATTGAAAAATACCAAAAAAAAGATGGAAATATTAAATTCATATATATAGATAAACATATAAAAAATTTTAAACAAATATTTCTTTAAACCTCAGTAATACCGCTGATAAAGTGAAAAAAATGCCATAACAGCCTAAATTCCACTTCTGCTGCCTTAAAAGGACTTTTCGTTGAATCATTTAATTTAACTTAACATCTCGCTGAATATTTTCTTAAAAATTTAAATTCTTCTATGTTTTTTGATTTGCTTTTGCCATATATAACCGCTAAAAATAAAATAATTTCGATGCAATTTTAGTTGCGATACATGTTAAGTCAAATTTCGTATTGTCTAGCGATGTTTTGACGTATCTTATCATGAAATCTTATTTGTGATTCTTTATGCAAGAATCAGTAGTTAAAATTCACAAATTTTTGCCAGCTCTTCACTTTAGACAGAAGTTAGAATGTAGATGAATTGCCAGTACCACTTGGATTTTTCTTATTATAGGTTTACTCTGTTCCGGAGAATCGAACCTCTGATGCTGGGCACAATGCCGAAGCAATCTTGTCATTCAATAATACTTACCATCAGATAAAGAGCTTTAAACGGATAATTAATTAAAACTGAGTAATTACAGTCGATTAAACTTTGAACTAATAATTAATGAAATTTAACATCTAATGAAAGTTGTATGAAAACCGGCCATTTTGTCTCCACTTTTATCGAATTTTTAAGTTGATTTTTACGAACATATTAATTATTAATATTATTAATTTCTACATTTTAATTAAAGGTTTTTATTCGCCAAACTATTTTCCTCTGATAAAAATAAAAAGAAATAAGTTGAAACTAAATTTTAATGTTTTAAATTCCATTTTCTACTATTTAATAGATCATTAAATATTTCTCTCAATAATAATGTTTTTCAATACCACAATGTTTCAATCGCATAAAGTTTTGAAGTGAATTTTTCCGAAGTTTCTTGTCAAAAAAGAAGATCAAGTCATCTCAGTTTTGCCTGATAAAATATGCTTCATTTAGACGAGTTCGCGAGATTCCACCCTGTTTTTCAGTAATGGACATTAAAAATCATTTGAGAAAATTTGCTGTAGGAGGTTAAGGAACATAAACGAAGTATTTCAAAAAGTGATGAATGTAAAGAAGAGCGATGATGAAAGTGGCTTTCGAAATTTAGAAGTAGTGATTTAAACTCACAAGATGCCCAAAGATCCACTAGACATGGAAATAAAGCTGGTTTTTGGGTTCATAACTCACCGAAAAGCAAAAGCTTCGAAATCGATCTGTGGTTAGTTTCCTTCAAGCAAGGAAAAAGAACCATTTCTGGATCAATTTATCATTGATTAGATACTCTATAACTTAAACGCCAGTGATTAACAACGAAATAAATGTTAGCAAAAAGTGCACGGCATTTGCGGCAAAAAATTATATAAATTAAAAACTATAAAAATTAAAAACTAAAATTAAAAATAAATTATAAAAATAAATATTTTAAACTAAATAAAAGAAGTAATACATTATGAGCGGCAGTTTTTTTCCTCTGATGTTTATATTTCATTGAAATTGCTTGCAAACAGCCAAAAAGAAAAGGTGTAATTCTTTAAAATAAAAATGGTCATGTTTTGAAAAATGCACAAAAAAGCAAGAAGTTTGGCTGAGAAGTACCTCAACCACCTTGTAGTCCTGACAATGCTCCTTTTGATTTCCATTTGTTCAGACCTTATTTAGTAGAAAAAATTCTATTCATTGGATGTTGAAAAAAGCAACTTTGAAAAATATGCTAAATCCAAGGATACAAGCTTCGACAAAAGAGGATTTCTTGAATTATGCTTTTATTATTATTTCTAAATGCAAGAAAATTGTAGATGATGATCTATATACCGACTAATTTTTTAATTCAAATTGTTGATGAAAATAAAGCATTATTTTTTTATAATTATGTTTTTTTAAAGCATTCTTCGGAAAAAGGCTTCTTAGATTGCAAAGGATTGCCAATAAGGCCGATGATTAAAAACCATTAATAAAAGTGATGAAAAGCAATCGTTTGCATAATCTATTAATAAAATCCTAAAAATGCGAAAGTCGCAAATTAATTAATTTTTTTTAAAACTTAAATTACTTAAATTTTTAAATTTTCAGAAAATATATTAGTGTAAACTATAGATTTACAAATATTATTTTTTTTTTTTGCTTTTCAACTTAATTTCGGTCGATTGTAATTTTACATTTGGACTTCAAGTTTAGAATCTCACAAATAAAATTCAATATATTTTTCAAAGTTATGCAAATTTGAAGTTTTTTGAGGATAAAAGTCATCTTAAACAAAATTCTATTTTTAAATATTTAAAGATAATTTTAATTTTAAATTTTAAGCGTTAAATGCTAGGCTGTTATTTTAAATATTAAGTGAAAAAAAAGGTTCAAAAGTTTATATTTTGTATTCAATTGTCCTATCTGATTTTTTTTTTTTTAAAATTGCAGCTATTACTTCAAATTTTTCTTTCTCAGCTTCCGTTGAGAGCAAATCTAAAGTAATGATAGAGACCCACAATTTTGCAGCAAAGCAGTTAGCTAAACTTAATGCTAAACATTTATTTACAAGCACCATTCTTTTGTAACCAGTTTTAAATAAGTCGCAGTACTCTACCACATTCATTTGAGCTATATCAAACGAGTGGTTTTTGCTAGCAAGGATGAATTGAATTGATAAAAACCTTAAGATTCATCATTTCAATTGGCATATTTCTCATAGATTATATCATGCATAACTGTGGGATAGAAATATTTCTCTTCGAATAAGCCTTGTGTAAGAAAAAAATTTTGCAAACTTTCCTATGCTTAAACAAATTATTTTTAAGGAAATTAAGAAAACTGTAGCTGAGGGACCCTTATAAGGCGCATTTTTCGAAGGAAAGGTTATATCGTTCAGTGATGAACAGCTGATTCTTTTAAATCCTTATTGCATCAATAACTTGATGAATGGTAATAGGAAATAGTCAATACATTTTAAACGATTTGAAAAAATGGAGTTGTTTAATACAATTTAAATGGATGGAACAAATGGTAGATAAGATTTAAAAGTCAGTTTAAAGGCAACAGCTTCTGGCAAAACATTTTGATCTCACGCCATTTGTCACTAATAACCAATATGAACGATGGGAATCTCGGCATTTCTCAATATAAAAGCAAAAGTTAGAAGGATCTTATGGATTTTTAAACAGTTTTTGGTGTTTCAAATAAAAAATATGTGCATATCAATCTGCTCAATACAAGTGAAACTTCTCGAAGTTTTTGATTTACTATAAGATAGTTCCATAAAAAGCTAATAAATTTAACTTTCATCTATAGAATAATTGCGTGCTTCATGGAAAATATCATAATGAATATTATCATAGAGCATTTTCACTGGTTAAGGCAGGTTTTGTCAAACGCAGTAGGAACCGACACATATTTCTTGCTAAGCCGTGTGATGGACGTATATGTGGACCAGCGGCAATGGACATAGGTGGTGGAAAAAGAAATGCCTTCCATTAATTTCTTCTGATAAATATCGGGTCGAATGCTCGGAAACCGTTTAATCAGCAGAGGATTTTTCGACGTACCGTGGAGAATTTTCATTTCTTACCATTTTTTTACCATTCGCTAATTGCTTCGCTTATATTACAGAAAATGAGGAAATGGAATTGGAATGAAATTGTTTTAATTTATATATATATATATATATGTACAAATCATTATTCTGGTCACCTTTTGTGATTTGAAATCAATAAAGTTAAATTTTGCTTTTTATGAAAATGTTTAATAGAATTGCCATAATCTTCATTTATCGCGGATTCGATTTTTTTCAATTCAAATGCAAATGATTTGGTATGCACATACAACAGATATCTGAAGGCCACACATATTAAAAATATGTCAATATCAAATACAAAATCGATCATTTAGTATTCACGTATATATATATATATATATATGTAAACCTGCCACACTTGTTGTCTTTATCTTTCATCGAGGACTCCGGCATTTCGGATACACACACGACACACAACCGGCTGTCACGGATATACACATACTCCACACGACAAGATGCCACGGATATATATACACTCCATTCTGTTATTATTGCATAAGCCTTTTCTTTAAGAAATTCGATAGATTAGGCTAATAATGTAGCTCATTGAAAATTAACAATCAGATGGATAGAAAATTTTTAAGAAATAAATCTTAAAGATGGAATCCTAGTTTCATTTCAATCTTTCGAAAAGAAAACTTTTAAGAGAGTGGACAAAAGCCGGAGGAGACGGCAGAAAGGGATGTGCAAAGAGGACAAAACATTAAGAACCATTGAATTCGATGTTAGCGAAATATTATTGAGTTGTAATTTTTTGCCAGCACTGCGAAGATTTTTTGAAGAATTAACTTTTATTTTTATGCAATATGCGATTTAAGATTCTCTCGCATCCGTCGTTCTAAATTCCTTCATGTGCTTGACTAAATTTCCAGAAATTTTCACGATTCTTCCGGATAATTGATAATTTTCGATTTATTTAAGCTGGTCGAATATTTTTGAATAAGCTTAATTGATTTCTTTTTGGAAATGAAAGGCGATCAGTAGATTTTTCCGACTGAATCAGCTAATAATAATTAATAATACTTATGGCGGATTTAGCATATATGAGCAGAAAGCAAAGAAGACAATGAGTGCGACGATGATTGACCCATGAAATGACTAAAATAATCAGTCGCTTCTTACTTTCATTAACTTTCTCTCTCCTCTTCCAATACAGATGCTATTCTAGTTTCATTTTTAATAATAGATTCGTTCCTTTCTAGGGCTAAGGACCGAACCAATGATGGGTGAAGCAATAAAACACTCGACCTTGCTGAATCGACCAAAATTTGTGAAGAAACGCCACATAGTGAAAAGATGTTTGATGGCTATAGCACGAATTCTTTTTACTTTATTTTTTGCTATTGCTATCACTATCGTTTTTTATTAATTTTTTTAATTTTTAAAAAATTAATTCGTCGATATTTTCGTCAACACAAGAAAAAAACATTTTCGCTCAACATTAACACTCGCTTTACTATTAAATTGTCGGATTTGAAGATTTAACTTAAGATGAACAGTTGTCGCTATTCCTAAATTTTCATTTTCATTAAGTGGTTTTTGTATTTTCGCTGTTTGAGGTGAATGATTGCGACCAATTCGAAGTATCCAGTTCCCTCGACTTTCCTCGTTAGGTATTTCCTTTCGTTCTTCTAACAATGTTGATCATTTGTGACTGGGATGTCTGCGCTACTGCACTATGACTACTGGAATTTCGCCAGAGTGTCGCTGTGGATTGCGTTCTTTGGAAGGGGTAACGGGGCGGGGCACCATTTGTTTTGAATATTATTTCTTACTGATTATAGTTTATTATACTTTCCTTATCCTACCATACAATCATGAATCCTCAAGCAAATTTCTAAATTTTAGATACTGACCTCAGTTAAAGTAATGAAAATTAGCCATTTATACACTAGAATATGCTAATAAGAAATGCGCTGTAGGAAGCAACTGTCCAGCTGTCTGAAAAGGTAGCCAAAGCATGAATGTTAGGAGATCCTGGATGTCGGATGTCCTGAATGTTCCGAAGAATTGCAATGGCAACAGGGTTGGATGATATTGTTTTGAGAATAGAGATGACCGGTCGATTAGGCGACAATAGAAAATTTCGCCTTCATAAAACAACTATAACTAGAATCAGTGAAATGGTAAGGGATAGCAATGGTATGCCTGTTAAAAGTGGAAGGAATTCTTTGATGACAAACTTAACTGTGATGCGACATCAGTTGCCTCGGAATATAGCTGATACGTTCGTCGAACCATACGTTTGCACTTGGGAACCGCCAACTGAAGAATCTTTCCCTTATCCACAAGCTTAAGACCAATAAGACTAGATGCATCCGAGCTGAACTCTTCAAATGTTGTCCTTCTTTCTTCATAACGCACCATCAATACTTTTTGCTAAATACTACCAGATGATTGGAACAAAGCAATTCCGCTCCCAATTGAGAAAAGTGACGACATGATATATACTGCAACAATTGCCGAGGAATCATTCTATCTAGATTCAGCAGAAATTTTACTTCACTTTTATTCAATAGATTTATGGCTATAAGGTATAACAGGATGCACCCTAACAAGTTGGATTTAGACCCAGGAACGGTTATGCTAACCAGATATCCACGTTTCAAATATCTGCAATCCACCGTTTATGTGTTTCATCGACTTTGCAGCTGCCTTCAATTCAACTGATAGAATGGTGCTTTGGAGGGTGATGGAATATGACGGTATTCCAGAGATGATCATTCGACGCATTTTATGAGCATACGTCGGCGCAGATCTATGTATATGCGGAACTGATAGATTCTTTCGAAACAAGAACTGGTGTCCATCAAGGTTGTCTACCCTTTCTCCTACAGTATTCAACTAGCGACAGATTGAATAGTGGTCATCATTTGTCTGCATTCAAGAGGTGTACAAAGCAGTCCAGAGCATATTACAAGCCTTGAATACGCTGGTGATGTAGTCCTTTTTGCTGACAGTTAAAACGAAACGAAATAATGCTAAATGTACAGGGTGTAATGTAAATAAAACGAAAGCCTTTTCATCTTATGTACAAGCTCATAAAATGCCTCTTTTTATTATCGGTTAAGGCTCGATTTTAAATACCTTGGATCCACTTTAATGCCAAATAGCTAGACAAAAGCCGATATTACAACTCGAATAACGACAGCTAAAAATGAATTCTTCCAGTTGTCCTTTTTTAGAGCCGTTGCGAAATCAACCTATGTACAGAAAAAAGGTTTTATAGATTAAGGTTTTATACAATACGAATTTTTCATCGCCTAACATAGTATACCGCTGGGCCGCATATCCAAAATCTCCTCTAATCATTTCAAGTTTTGATTGGCTTTTTTTGCTTTTGATATCATCCATCAAAAGGCTTAGAAAATAGTGAGATGTGTAGAAATTCCTATGATGGGCGACGAAGAACGTGGCCAAACCAGGGGAGACGATGCTTTGTGACGATATTCTTAATGCAAATGGTATTCGAGCGAAGATCGATGCAGTGCAAACTCTGTCCACTTAGCGGATGTAAAATATACACTTAGAGTATGCAATAATGGTTAAAGGCAGATTTCTACCGCTCTCATTGGGTAGTTTTTCCATATACCTATAGCTGGATAGGTGCGGAATTTTGAAACTGGTTTCGCAGCGATTCCAGAGATATTTCGCCAGACGAAAGGAGGCGCTTCTTGCTGCATCCATTCATGATGGAATTTTATTTTTCTCTTAGCCATTAGGCATGGGGCTGAATCCAAGACATTTAAAATGTAATTTAAAATGTCATTTTTTTGGCAGTTGATGAATTTATGTAAATTGTGATTTTATTAGCGATCTGATAGTTAGAAAAAGAGAACATAATCTTATTTACATGGATTTGAATGCCAATTTTCTCTACTGCTGTCGAGTCTTGGTTAAGCATCTATTGTTCTTCATAAGTATTTCCAGCTCTCGTAACTCTCAACGAAAAGAGAACATAATTAATGTATTGAAAGTCTGTACTATGTTCTATGTTGAGTTCTATAGGCCCTTTTGAATGTAAGCGGTGTCCATAACGTAGTTTATTGGCTATTTCGAACTTTAAAAGAAAAAACTTTTACTTGTAACCAGGTGTTTGTTTCGAAATATTAGGTCAATTCTCTATACTCATGCCTGCTTTGACGTGCTGATAACGTATTTTGTTAAATTTGATTAACTTCTCTGGAATACCGTCATATTGTAAATTTGCTAGAATGTTGATGTTAATGGAATCAAAAGCAACGGCAAAGTATGAGATTCTAGTACTCTTCTCAGCGTGAAAATTTACTTGCTACATCCTGGTTTAAATTAGCTTTCTTATTGCCGTGAGTCTCTTCAGCAAAAACTTTCCCAGAAATCATCTAGCTAAATGATTTCTCAATAATTGTGGCAGCCTATCATCTTCAGAATCAGTAATAGAAATGCATTGTTCAAGTCATTTACTTGCTTCTCAGCATAGCTGTGTGCTGCGTTGGCATGGCGGGTCCCAATGCCGTAGATAGTAAAGTATCTTCGTCATGTGCTCATTAGGTAATTATTTACCTAATTATTGCCATATTTTTTGGGTAAAACGCTGTTGCTGTTGCCTTTAAAGCGCGTGCCAGTCATCAACGGATTTTTCGGATTTCATTTTTAATGATAAGGATTTACTTCAAAAGTCAGTTCGAATCCTGATGCTTCATTTCAAATAGTGGTGTGACACGCCAGCAATATGCCACTTGACCGATTCTTATGTACTATAGCAACATGAATTTATTATAGTTATTGAAATATAGAAAATGAGCAAAGGCTTAGGAAATCCAACGTCGCTTATTGGTTTTTTCACATTTCCCTTTTCTTAGTCGATTTGCTTCACTTAATTTCATATATTTCACCTATTTTATGAATTTTTAAAATTAATTTAGTTGTTTCATAGCATTCGTTGTTCACTTTTCCTTAATTAATTTCGCTCTTAATTTTTATGCTTCGTTTGCTCTTTTATATGTGCTTTTTCACCGCTTTTGCTAATTTTGCTAATGGTTTAAGTGGTATTTTTAAAAAATTACTTTTTACATTTACATTGATGATAATAATCACCAATTGAATTGAATATGCTGCGACGCGTTTGATATCTTGTTTCTTTGTTTTTGTGCCTTATTTTTTTGTGCTTATATTAAATTTATGAAAAAAAAGTTAAGCCATTGTTTTTTCTTTAGAAGTCCTCACCATTACTGGTTAAACTCGCTCCACTGGCTTGTGGCATTGGACAATATCCCAGGAAGTTTGGCGATAGAAATACAGGTGAGCCGCCAGCGTCATCCGGATTTTTATACAGGTTTACTCCTGCAGGGAATGAAACCTCAGCATCGGCGCTCCCAATTGAGAGACAACCCACTGGGCCGTTTAACCTCCATATCGTTAATGTTGCTAAGTAAAATAAGAAAATATTTCCTGATCATTTTTATTCCTAACTGTCCAATGACACTTCAAATTTTAAATAACTTTGACTTAATAAAATGATGTACATAGGTTCTCTTCTAATAGTACCATTTCTATTTTGACATCTATTATATTTCGACTGCAGAGATTTTTTAAGGACTTTCAGAAGCAAGAGTTGAATCACTTAAAAATCGACTGTTTCCTCTCTTAACCTGACAGTGGGAAACATATTTGGATTATCCCTACTATGTGGGAATGAGGAAGTGTATCTGAATTATCCAAGTAGATAGAGAAAATATACTAGAATAAAGAGAGATATTTTAGAAATTGTTTGGCGATCATGGTGAGAGACTTTTTTGATTTTTTTCTGCTAGCGCTTAGCAGAATAACATTTATAATTCGTTATTATCAGTGGAAGAATCAAGCGCTTTGATTATTTTAGTGATTCGCTTTAAAGGTAGTTTGGAGGTGGTTATATTAGTTCCAACTAAATAAAAGGATGTGTGAGGCATGCGTGCTACTTAAAGGCCACGCACCATTGGCTCAGTTCTTCCGACTCTTCCTCGACGAGAATAAACTTGTCATTAAAAATGCGGACGATGCTACGGCTTCACCTGTCTTTCTATCTTATCGCTAAGCCTCTCTCGTAAAGGAATTCATTGATCAGTGTAGCAAACCAAAAATACAGTTAGAAGAGATTATAATCCTTGTGTTCAAAAATTTATCTATAAAAATTTACGTCAAATTCGGTTAAATGAATAATTAAAATATTCTAACTTTATTGGCTTTTCATCCAATGCATGTCGAGATGGTCCACTCAGTTCGTTCTTTTCTTCATTTTTATTATAAAATTCTTTTACAAATTTGTCCGATGTTTTTTGCTGGATCTTGCAATTATTAATCAAATTCAATATAAAGAACCGTAAAAATTGATATAAAGATAGAATGGCTCAGTGGGTTATTGCTCAATTCTGGAGCGTCGATGCTGAGGTTCCATTCCCCGTAGGAGTAAACCTGTCCAAGAATCCGGGTGGTGGCCTGGCGACTCACCTGTACTTCTATCGCCGAGGGACTCCCTGGCATATTTGTCCAGTGCGACAAGCCAGCAGAGCTCGTTTAACCAGTAATGGTGAGGATTCTCAAAAAAAAATTGACGTGGAATAATAAAATATAAAAAAAGGGAAATTCAATGTTTTATTAAATATTAAATATTAAAATATATTTGGTTCGAATATGAAAATTTCATTAATTAGTTTATCATAAAAATTGCTGAACAAAGTGTTTAAAGTTGATTTCTGTTTAAGCAGGTTGTTTATTTCATGTTCTTCACAGCCAATCGCTTGAAGACATCTCGCTAAATCTTGCGCTATGTGGGTTTCGAGCGCCTATGATGGGCTTAGACGTGGAAAAATGAGCGACTTTTGTTATTTATTTCCAAGCTTGACACAGGATAGAAATGAAACGCTTTAGCCCTCAGTAGCAAAATATTTGAAAAAAAAGTTTCAAACTAGAAATCAAAGTCAAACTAGAAATTCAAACGAAAAATGTTGAAAATTTTGAATTTCTGAGAAAAACTCAATTTCACTTATTGGCCTTTTAAAAAATCTATTTTGATATTTTTTATTATCAGACTATCGCTTGCAAAGACTTTCTGTCTGCCTTCATTCACCTATCTCGAACCCCCTCTTCAACTGTTTTCCTCTAAATGAGTAGATTATGCCGAAATAATCTCATGTCTCGTTTTTCAGTTGTTTGCCAGCTTTGGTCGAATCTTCGTGCAATCCAGGGTCATTAAGAACAATGGTATTTCATTGTTCATGTTTTACATTGTTCATGTGCATGTGCACTTCACCGATGAAATTATCGAAGGAAAGTGACTCATGATTAAATTGTGTACTGATAAATTCATTGACAAATATTCTTAATTTTACTTTATAAAGCGTTAAGTTCTTTCGAAGTAAAGTAAAATGAAGACAGTCCAATCATATCTGCGCACCAGGAAGTAATGGACCATATATCCAAATCCACAGTTGCATAGATGAAGCTGATTTATATTTCCCACTATAGTTAACTTTCATTTCCACTTTTCCACTTTTTAATCTAATCTTTGATTCTAATTTCCATTTTTTCAATTTCAAAGCTTTTCGTTCAAAGTTTTAATTAAAAAACAAAAAAGTGAACAACACTCGTTTCAAGGTAAAAAAGAATTAACTCCGGTCTGGAGAATACATATTTCAGATGAACTGATATCAAATAATTTCGACAAGCGCGTTTCTTCACTTTTTATAAAACATTACATTCATATGAAGCAACTAACTATATTTAAGATAACAAGAGGATAATAAACAATAAAATAATAAAAAAAAGGTATTTAGGGATGCTGTACAGACGCAAAAATTGTGAAATTAGATATGGGATCTGCATGAAGAAAATTAATGGTGAAGAGATATGAGAAAAAAATGAACTGAAAGGAAAAGGAAGGAAAGTAAATAAGGAAAAATGAAAAATACGAAGGTGAGACCATTGGTTAATGCTATGGCTCAAATGACCATTCTAATTATTGTAATTTTTAATGACAATGGTTTACATATTTAATGACTCTTCTAAAACAAAAAATTAAAAAGCATAATTCGGTTATAAAGGGGAGATTCATACCATTAAAGATATGATATGAATATGAACCAATCTATAGATAACCTTCGGTAATATCTTCACCAAATTTTCTTCTCAGAATACAAATGATTTTATCACATTGTTCTTCTACTTTTGAATTCTCATCTAAAGTATAAAAATCACACTAAAATTTGAATTAAAAAATTTCCTAATAGCAATAAATATTTTAAAAACAAATGTGTAATACTATATAACATTTTTCCAGTGGATTTGGAACAAATCTGTTATTTAATTCAGTTAGATCGAAAATCAATGAATATAAGCTTACCTTCCAATACTTCGCTAAGAAACGGCAAAACAGATGGTAAGAGCGGAGCAATGGCATCACCAATACGTTCAAACATTCTTTCAAGCACAAGAAGAGTACAGTATCGAACCTCAAAAGGTTTTTTATATTAAAAATTAATTATTATTATTCTTATTGTTATCATTATTATTACAAATTACAAATTATTAGCTATGAAGTTAATACCTTCGACGACACACTTCTCGTTTTCAACATAATCTTGTTCATTACTTCTGATAATAAATCATTATGGGAATCTGCAATATAAAGAAGACAATCTGCAAGATGTAAACACCTTTGCTCATGGCCATCCACCTCTTTATTATCAAGTTCATCAATTAAGGGATTAAGCACCGACTGAGCGCGCTCGCTTAAAAATATCAAAATTATGAAGCAATCAAAAAATGATAAATAATTTCTGAAAAATTAAAAATAAAATCTCCTTTAACTAACATTGTGAAAAACTGGGGATGTTTAGCACAGTTGCTAACAAACTGTATAACAGTTTTGATAATGATATTAATTGACAATTTTTCAGTAGAATTTTTTCTCCCTTTAAAAAGACGAAAATCTGCAAAGAATGAAAGATAAATATTCCAGAAAGAACCATTAAAACCCATTAAAACTTAATTCGATCTTTGATTTGCCATAAAACATCTATGAAATAATTTATCGTGCTAATAATATGTGGGTGTGTGGCTACCGGCCTAAAACTGGGAAATTGTTATTACCTTCCTTTGACAATCATTCATTTATTATATCCGACATGTCTCAACTGAACTCTCATTATACTCCGCCTTCCTCCTTTTTCTTCCTTAAGCCTCCACTGCTATATCTTCTTGATTCTTCTTTATTGTATTGCTCTAAGCCCACTAAACTCTTCATTAGTTCAATAAGACAAGATTTTTCTTCTTTTCTAATTTTTTTCTTCTTCATCTAGGATTAAACTGGGAATGAGGATATATGTGGTCCACCATCTAAATAAATAATTTTCTCGATTTTTTTCGGTGAAAATGCATTGTTGAAGCAGAGGCCAAACCATGATTTCACAACAACAATTATCTACCTGTCGTGACAGGCTCATTTAATTATTATTAGTATAAAACTCCATTAAATAAATAAATGCTCAAAACTGTATTTACCTGTGGCATTGCCATTATATAATGATAAAATTGTAGGTACAATTTCAAAAATACGACCAAAATGAGGTAAAGCTAACGTATTATAGGAATCATAAAATCTAAAAATAATGATACCTTTAACAATTTTTATCAATAAATTGTCTCACAAATCTTTTCACAAATTTTCATAAATCTTTTCACAGGAACATTGCATCAAATCAGAAATAGAATAAATTAAAAAACAAACTGAACTTCTAATTATTCAGCGATTATTAATTTTTCTTACAAAATTAATCCTTCACTAAAACCAAATAAAATAGGATTATAAACGTAAACCTAAAAATTTATTTTAATCGAAAATAATCTTTATCGTCTAATGTATTTAATGTACCTAACAGCAAAAAAAGAAAAAAATTCACCGATTCAGGAAACTGAATGTTGTTATGATTCCAAAACTATTAGCGTTTTTAATCATTGGCTCTGTCCATTTGAATAATTTTTTATTGAAAGGTCTAATTTGATTTTCTGAGAGACAAGCGATTATTCGCAGAACTGAATCAATAATTTTTTCTTCATAAGTGGCTAATTCATCAATCTATAAAGAATTATCAGTAAAAAAAACAAAAAAAAACAAAAATTTAATTATGAAAAATTCAATTCTCATTTATCAAAAATACCACCTTCAATGAGGGATTTTTAATCCTCAGCGAAAATGCAATAAGAAAGGTATCAAAGATAAATGGAAGACCTTTCAACCAATTCTTTCCGCCTTCTGCTTCAAGACAAGAGGATAATAACGATAAGAGCGCCACTAAGCCTTTCTAAAATACAACTGTTTAATAGGGAAAATCCGATTCATTAATAAAAAGAAAGCAAAAAAAAATTTTAAAAAAATACTGAAATTAGAAAATAGATAATATCCAGTTAAAAAGCTTACTGGTTGAAAAATCAGATTCTCGATAGCTTTTTGAAATGGTTCCAAAGTTAATCTTGTTTCGACTTTCATGAAACACTTTTTAATTTGCACCAATCGATGTTGAACATTCGTAAGTTTTTGCAATGCAGAAATATCTCCATCAACATGATCGATCTGAAAAGATCTGTTATATCCTTTTTAAAGTTTATAAGACCTCCAAGTATAAAAGATTTCAACACGATAAGCATATTGGAACTTATTAAGAAAATCATAAAAGCATTAATTATTTCCAAAAAGAATATTAGAATATTTAGAAATTACAATAAATACAATACAATAAATGGAGAGCTGATAATCAAAAAATAAAAATATACCATGAGCAACTGCGCATCAAATCGAGCAATCAGTAGAGAATAAAGCATCATAATATCAACGAAATGCTGGCATATAAACTGAGCATATTTATCCATTATTCGTTGAAGACAAGTTATAGCACAAAGCAATAATACATCACCACCTATAACAAAAATCGAGCGACAAAAAAAATAGAATTTTCTGATCGATTCTATCAATCATAAAATCCATAATTATACATTCACGTAATAGTAGTTGATAACATTACGTAAAATAAGTAACAATAGCAAAGCATTGTTTTTATATGAGTAAATTACTAATAAAAATGTTAATAAATAAATTATGTACCAATTCGACGACCACTTAGGGATTGTTGACGGAATCGTTTTCGACGAATTTCAACAGAATCCGACTCGTTTAAGTGTTCATCATTTTTATCAAAATTATCTAGTTGTTTCTTCATAAATTCGATACAAGCATTCATAAAGATATCTAATTTTACTATGACGATGGAAGGAGCATTCTTTGATTTGATTAATTCCCCAATTAATAAAAATATATTTCCAATTAATGCTTCATCGAAAGATCGCCAGTTTTCCAACTTAAGAAAATGAGTTCAAAATATGAAAAGAAAATTTATCATGTTAATTAATCTCGATCACTATTTGCTTACAATACAGAACTAAAAAAATATAAACTTACAATTTTCGAACATCTTGTGAGCGTGTCGGTAAAATATATGTGATTTTCTTCAGATCGAAGACGTTTTGCAACCAATTTTAAAGTAAATGCAGCATTCTGACATAGAATAATCTATAATGGTAAGATCATTATTCAAGAAAACTCAGGATTCTAGCTTTTTTCCTTTAGGTATTAATGTTTAAAAATATCACAGATTAAATTCTTAGTGGCGTTATCATTGAATTAATTCGCAATCATATTTAAATTCAAAAATCTTCATAAATCGCTCTTAATCTCTATTTACTATTAGCAATCATATACAGCCACAATAAAAATACAACAAAAATAAAAATGATACTTCATCTTTCTTTTGAGTCGGTATAATCCAACCGTTCAGTTTCTCGACAAATTTATTTAAATAATCAGGACTTATTTGGATGTGTGTGAGGGACTGATTATCATAAAAAAGTTTGTTGTTCAATAATTGCATAGCACGATCTCGCATTTTCGGCTCTTCTACACTTTTTTCGAAAATTTGATTGATGAGTTGGGCACAAATATTTGCTGGGAGTAAATTCCGCAACTATAAAAGCCAGACACATAAACATTTTCAACATATTTTGAAAAGTAAAACGAATGGGAATAAGAAAATAATGGAAAAAATGATTTAAAACCTTTTCAGCAACGATATCAGCACGAGATGATAGTGCCATCCAATATTTAATTTCAGGACCTAAACGTTCACTTCCTTCTTTATCATTCGATGGATGAGTTTTATCACGTTTTATCGCTTCTTCCATATTTACATTAATAAATTCATCTAATTCCATTGACGAAATAAATACCCTTTTTCCAATAATTAGTAGACTTTTATGTATATATTCATCATCCGAATCGATTATCTGCATTTTTAAAAACTATATTCTAATTTATCAAATTTTATAGGAATTGAAAAGTTAATAACTCACCCTGTCGAAAAGATCGTTACTCGATAATTTTCTAGCAATCCAACCCATAATGCTAAAACGGTAATGTCGCAACTTCTGAATGGAATATTTCGAACGTTCAAAAATCACTGGGAAGTTACGGATACCATTTCTGACAGTAAATGACGAACTAGGATATTTGCAATCAAAATCACTGCCCAAATACATTATATATTCAATTAAATCAATCGCACATGAAAGTTGTTGATCAAAAGTAAAAATTGATGTCATTTCTGAAGCCATTTCTTCGAACATTTCAACAGTTTCGCGACCTAAATCAACTAATTTTAGAAAATTTAATTTAATTTAATTTAATTTTAGAAAATTTCTCAGTTAAATAATGGTAAAATAACAGTTTGCTTTCAGCTGCTACAATTAGACACACCAAAATAAATATGAGATCAATGGTTCCACGACTTAAATAATGGCATACACCAATTCATGCTCTTAATGACATAACGTACAACCAACTTGAGGGAATTTCTAAATATTGTCGGATTGCGACAATTGCAACGATTCGTTAACCTACTGGCCATTCTCAGATGTCCCTTCGTTTTATTTGGACATAACATAGATCAATGAGATTCGATATAATAGCAAAGAATAGGACCTTTGGCAGTGACGCTTGCAAAAATTGTGGTTTTCTTACTTTTGTCCTTCAATATAAATTTGAAGTTATAAGTAATGATCGCGCCTTCAACTCTTTTAATGCTTGATGATAAGAACTTTTAATTCTAATAAGAGTTTTCTTCAGAGTTTTCTTTTTCTTCTGAGACTTCACCACTCGCTTCAGGTTTTAAAGATAAATTACACGATATTTATTGTTCGATATTTGTTCATCATCATGTCATTAGTATTGCATTTATGATCAAAATATAAGCGTATGGCTTTTGTCCTGTTTGTTTTCCTTCAAAATAAGTAATCAAAAAAGAAAAAATACCTTTAAACACATCGTTTCGTTGCCAATTAATGCAATAATATTCAAATATTACTGCTATAATAGTCCATAAATTATTATAATTTGCTGCGCTTGCCACAGCATGAAGGATTCTAGCACGACGATGAACAGGTATATCTACTATTGAAGTCGTAAATATACGAGAAATTGTTAAAAGTCGCTCATGATATGTTTTATCCTACAAAAGTATCGGTTAATTAATATCAATATGTAATTTATGAATATACCGATAAATTCTCCAAAATTACCTGCTCATCTACCACAACGGAAAACACAATATTGAGTGACTCTTCAATAATACCCAGAGTTAAATCATTATCTCTTTTCAATAATCCAGAACCCATAAATGTAAAAACAGACATAATCTGAGTGAGAACACCGCTCTAAAAAAATGAAATTTAAATAAAATTTAAATAAAATGATTAAACATAATGTACCTTTTCTTTTTCATTTTGATCTTCAGTTCAATTTTTTAAAATTAGCAGTAGAAAAACTCCTTTAAAACAAAATCTAAAAAAAAACAAAATATACAGGTGAAATATGAAAAGAAGCTGTCAAAAGTCGTAAGCAATCGCGAAGAGTTCGGTGATTATTTGTGCTTCGGATTGCCTCTACTATACAATCCAAATGTAAATCTTCTTTTTTGATAATATAACCATCTGAAAGCATAAATTTCTTTTTGGATTTGCGATGCGATTAGATTATATGCGATAAGGCATAAAAAAATTACGTGGGTTTTTTAGAAGACGAATAAGCAACGAAATAGCCAGCTGCTGGATATAGAATTCCACTGAATCTTCATTCTCTTCCATATTTAGTGCTCTAAAAATAATAATAATAGCAATGATGACTAAAAATTACAGTGGTAAAAAAAACTAACTCTTTGACGAGGTCGAACAAAATTAGCAATAATTTTGCTGAGGCTATTACATTTTCATTAGAAAGAAGTACTTCCAGTACAAACGTCAATCGATTTTTATAAGCCACATCATCTTCACCAACAAAATTCATTTGGGAAATTGTGAATTTACCACGTTTCCTAACTGGTTCCTCTTCAACTTTCCGTAAAAGATTGAGAGCGAATTCATTATTAATAGGCAGCTGCAAATCAATTTCAAACTAAATGCTAAAACAATAACCTGTGATTGACCAGTGAATATCACTATAAAAATATACTTAGCAGACATTAAAAACCACAAGAAAGCCAGCAAAAATACCAATCAAAAACGAAAAATAACAATTCATCTAGAAAATGCCAGAACTTGACGCCAAATTATGCAACTTATGTATAAAATTATGCAAAAGCGACATAAATAAAAACCAACTTGCGATAGGGCCTTCCTCAAATCAGATTTGATTGGAATATTAGAAGTTGATACGATCTTGATCAATTTTAAAATGATCTTTTCGAAATCTGATGCTTCATAACATTTTTGATAGCTTGGAGATATAAGTTTCTAAAAATAACGACTAAAACTTGCTTTCTTTGTAGCCATATAAAAAAAAAATATATAAAAATACATTTAATGCAGATTTTGCGAGTTCCCAATGTTTCGATTCTATTAATTCAACCACTTCTTCGGCTGGATTGCCTTTGAATTCAATTTTAGAGGGCCCAATTAAAGCGTTAATGCGATCGTCTGGCTTTGTTGCATTTTCGACCTGATTTCAAAAATAATTTAAAGCAAGAGAGATAAGAAAATAAAAACAACAAAGAGAACTCCACTCCAAGTAAAGAAATTTATAAGGTATTTAAAATGATGGCATTGCCAATGATTCAAGACATTTCTTTATTGTTATTTTAGTTACAACTTACATGCTTTGACCGTTTGGAATCACATGTATCTCTATTTTCTTCATTTGCATTTTGCCACAATCTACTACCATACCTTTGACGTTTTTTTTTTGGTTTTGAAAGATCCACAGCAATATCACCAATCTTCGATAAATAATTTATTTTTTTAATATAATATAATTTATTTATTTATTTATTGAAAACCAGCCAAGCAGGGCACAAACGCCATGTGCTTTTATTAATAACAACAGTTAAATAATAAATAACAAGAATTAAGACAAAAAAATAATAAAATAAAATAAACAATTTAAAGATGAAATAAAGGGGAAATTGCAAAATAATATAATATAGTAAAATAATCGAAATAATCGGATGGTAAAAATCGAGATTTCACACTTCCTGCATGATGTGAATTCTTTAAATAATATCATAAATGATATTATCCATTCTTTTTTTAAAGATAGATAGGGATGGCGCAGAAGCTATGTCGTTCGGTAATTCATTCCAAAAATTAATATTAAGAATAAAGAAATCATGAGTCCTTAGTTTGGTTTTACACATAGGTTTTAATAATTTTAGCCCATTAGTTCTTGTCGGATTTAAATTTAACCTAAAATTATAAAATTTTGAATCTAGTTTAACATAACCATACAAAATCTTATAAGTATAAATTAAATCTTATTTAATATGACGAACTGACAGAGAATCCAGGTTATATTCTTTTATAATTAAAACTGCAATTGTGAGAGAGGCGCCGTATAAAATATTTTTGGAGTCCTTCAATCATTTTACTTGATTTACGATATCTGGGGAATAATATGTAGTATAGTAGCCAAGAAATGGCCGAACGGACGCTTTGTATGTACACTTTGTACACTTTGATAAGAAAATCTTCAGTTTTGTTCTTGAACGAACGAAAAATAAAATTTAGTATCTTTGAGGATTTTTTAAACATGGTTCTACAGAGAAGGCTGAAGGCGAGATTTTCATCCATGATTATTCCAAGATCAGAAATTTGTGAGATTCTACTGATTATATTACCATTAATAATAAGATTAGGAAAATCGAAACCTTTAGAATTGATGTGAAGAACGAATTTTTGAAAGGAAAGGGTAAAGGGGCCTTTCACATAGCTGGC
Source organism: Dracunculus medinensis (assembly GCA_900625125.1). Lineage (NCBI taxonomy): Eukaryota > Metazoa > Nematoda > Chromadorea > Rhabditida > Dracunculidae > Dracunculus > Dracunculus medinensis. The sequence goes on from UYYG01001176.1 coordinate 164,657, forward strand.
TATTCTGTTGAGGACCTGCTGCAGTGGAGAGATAGGCTATCTGTTCTACCATGGGAATAATAAATTTTATCATCAGTCATCAGCATAAAGATAAACAGTAAAATTTAGTGCCATATTGTGGTGATATTTATTTATATTTATTAATAGAAAAAGCAATTAATATTTATTAATTAATATTTATTTATATTTATTAATAGAAAAAGCAATACAACTATCTTGGGAATACCAGATTTAACAGGTGTTGTGTCAGAAAGAATGTTACTGACGTACGACTTAGTGACGACCTTTTATGTAATCTAACACCCAGTTATAAAGAGCCCTGTAATGCCATAACTATTAAGAGTGATCTGTAATTTGCTATGGGAAACAGTATCAAAAGCTTTAGCCAAATCTGGTACTGTTTTTCCATTGTCAATTGATGCAGACCAATCGGAAAGATTTGCCAATATTTGTGAAGTGGATTTTTTTTGTACAAAAGCCATGCTGATAAGGGGATATAAAATTATTGGCATCAAGACAAGTAAAGGATTTATTGCAAACCAACCTTTCGAGCACCTTGCCACCAACGTATGTTAGGCTAATAGGTGTATAGTTAGAAGGGTCATAGGTGCTTCCTTTTTTATGAATGGGAATTATGAGGCAATTTCCAAATTTTGGGATTAAGACCAGATTTCATAATATCCTTATAAATTAAAAATTAAATTAAAAATAGTGGAAGATTCAATGAAACTGCACATTTTTTATAAATTATTTGTGGAATATTATCAGGATCAGTTGAAATGGACCGCTTAAGTCCATTTAAGGCATCATAAACATCCAGTAGTTACTTCAAGCCCGCAGAGGGAAGTGCAACAAAATCGATTTACGTTAAAACAGGAAGTATGAGTATTTATCCTCAATAAACACATTAGAAAAATACTGATTAAATTCATTTGCAATATTAATATCAGAGATGATCATATTATCATTATGTTGCAGAATTGATTGTTTACGTGGATTTGCAAATTTTCTTTTGATATAGGTCCAGAAAGAATTTCTATCAATATTTAAAAGTTGTTCTTCTTTATTTGAAAAGTAATTATGAATGGCGCTACGGAAATTTTTTAAGCTTTCTTTATATGCAGAGAGTTCATTTGGTAATTTGGTTAATTTATATTTAGGCTTCTTGACACTTTTTTAAAGAGATTTTAAAAAAATGGGAATCGACTTAAAGCTTTTAGAGAGATATATTGCTCTATAAGTTATAAAATAATGCTATTAAGAAAGTTAACTTTTTTATCAACAGAGGGAGTTAAACAAAATAAGAAATCCCAGTTTATTTCTGCGAGGATATTGGGATCATTATTACAAAAAGATTCCAAAACTTTCATGCTATCAACAAAAGAAAAGAAGTAGAAGTAGCTAATACAACATCTAAAATAGTGTTATGCCTAGTGGCAATCTTAACGTGATGCTCTAGACCTATATACAAAGGTTTAGAAAATCCTATTCATATTTGCTGCCGTTTTTCAAGAACCTATTTTCCCAACCTATATTTGGCATATTAAGATCGCCAACAATTACATGATCGGCACCAAATAATTTTAACCTAAATAACAGGTTCTAAAGATCCCTAGTGAATTCCATAGCTAGGCGGTATATGTTTAAAAGGAAAATGTTTATTATTAAAATAAATTTTACTTATTAGAAATTCAAAAGAGAAATAGACAAAATCATCAAAAATTACAAATTAATAATAATAAGGAATAAGCGTGATAAGCCCACGTCCACGATTATTTAAGCTATTTATTGTTCTATCCTTGCGTGATACTAGAAAGCCATCGAAGTTTAATTCCTGATTATAAGTAGAATCATCCAACCATGTTTCATTAATACAAAAAAACTATTTGGGTTATCAATTATTAAGAGTTGTAAGTCATAAAGTTTATATTTTAAACTTCTTGTATTAAATATATATAAAGATAAATTACTTCCTATTTTATTAACCTTACTTGGCAAGTTGTCTTAAGATGTAGTAGAATTGATGGGAGAAAACTGGAATCGAAAAATTGTTCGCCTTGTAAATCATTGGCGAGGCTGACTTAGTTCCACTATGAAGATTTCTGACAACATACTTCTTCAGATTGAGATTCTGATTTCGTATATAAAATTCTTTTCGCAACTATTTGTCTAGTAATAGTTCTCTTTTCGTCAGATCCTTCCTCAAAAAGCTTCCATGGGGAACAATCGGGCGCAAGTTCTTATTACGTAAAATAGACATAGCCATGTACTTATCTTCAAGTCGAATCTTAAGTACTCGTGGCCTGCTTGATCCCTTCCTTCCATGTCGATGAATTTCCTCAATGTAGTCAGCCTGAATCCCAGCAGCAGCTACAATATTCTTTGCTAACAGCCTGTCGGCAGTAGTAGTCTCATCATCCGTAGATTTATCCGGATTATTTATGCCAACTAGACTTGGTTCTTTTTCTTTTTTTCAAAATATTCATCAATAGTTTACAATAATTGTTCAGTTGAGATTTTTGGAGGCTTAAAGTTGCCATCCAAAGACGAGGCTTTCAATTATTGATATCATTCTTTTCTTGACGTTTTGAAGTTTTTCGTTTTTTGAAGTTTTTCGTTGACCTTTGTAAGTATTTCAATACATCTGGTTAAGAATTAGATCTTGTTGCTTTTCATATTTCTCAGTAATGAAGCTAACTGTTTTGTCAAGTCCTCGACAGTTAAGGAACCGACATCATTGGCATAAGTGACCTTATTAGTTGCCATCTTTTTCGATGCCATTTGAATAAGTGTCACAAATAACAAACAAAATTTATCTCTTTATCTTATACGCACCCGATATAAGACGATAAAAACAATAAACTTTTAAGAACTTTTAAGAATATCTTTTAGACTATTAAGGCGGATGATGTATTCCTTTAATATTTTAGGGAAGCAAAATATAATTTAGCAGAAATAATTAATGAATTAATGACGAAGAGAAGATCGACACAACCGTTCACGAGAATGACAAATGACAATATTAAATATTTATTTAGATGATGTATTTTAAACAATTTTAGACATATTTTTTTTAGAGAATTTTCTTAATTCGCTTAATTTTCTTAAAGAAAAAAACTAAAAAACTAATAAAAAAAATCCGAAAAATACCTTACCTCATAAGACTGAATTTTGAAAATTTTTATAAAATTATCCAGCACAGTTGTATTACGCACCTCCCATTCTTTTCTAACTTCATCGAAAGACGCACCGAATCTAAATAACTATACTTTAAAAAAAAACAGAAAAATTTTCCATTTCTTACCGTAAAACAAGCGTTCGAACATGGCTGCATAAAATTTTTGGTAAATTTATCGTCCCATTTAGATCAGATAAAAGTTCCATAAGGAAGGAAAAGAATGAAGAAATAATGGATGCATTTAGCGAGTCGTGAGCCAAGCAACTGCTGAGAAAAAGGCTGATCGTAGCACATAAATCTTCATCATCTCCTGAAAAAATCCTCAAACGATTTTTCTAAGATAGAAAAAGTAGCTTTATCATGCTTCTTTCTTTTCTGAAGAATTTTCTCAGGTTAATTTGAAATAATGACCAAACTTCCAGTAAGTAAAAATATGTAAATTATGTGTAGAGTAAAATCAAATCAAATTGTTAACAAACAAATTACAACAAAGACATTACCATTTTGAATGAGGAAAGGAATCGCACCACACCAAAGTGCCTGAAAAAAAGCATGCAAATCGGTGATTTTAGACAATGATGTAATGCATTTTGATATTCCCAGTGGCTCATCATTCCTTGCGAGTTTTTTCAACACTCTGAACAAAAAAAATTGTGATTTCTTTTTAAAAAAATCCTGAAAAAAAAATTTCACTAATATTTACAAATAGAATTTGCAAATTATCTAATTCTGCCCAGAACTTCTGTAATAAAACTGCAATAAAACTATTAAATACAGTATCTATTTAAAAGATATTTTAAAAAATAAATTCTTTAAATATCTTTTTAAAAAATCATGTAAAAACCAACTTATGTGGGAAACAGTCTAATTTCTGCCGCTGACACAAAACAACTGCCGTTGCAATAGATTCTTCAACAATACCTGTGGTGATTTTTAACAAAATTAACTTGAACAATGTTTTTACAATATTCGGTGCCAGGGTTACAGTAACACATAACTGGCAAGTCACCATCAAACAAGATAAATGAAATGGAATTAAAGTAGACCTAAAAATGTGGTATTTTACAAATAATAACAAACAATATCCTTTTCTATATAATTATAAAAGCAATAACTCTTTCTTCTATTTAAAATATATTCTTTGATGATATTCCCATAACAGCAATCAAAAGTTACTTACTTATAGATACTTAAAAATGAGATTCCAATTATATTCATATACTTACTTAAAGCCGAAAGCAAACATTGGTAATATTTTCGAGATAACCCCATCGTTGACATTCGACGAATCGGAAACCGCATGTATACATAAAGAAGAGAATAATGTGAATAAATGGGGCAATTTCCTTGATATTGTTATATTATCAAACAACTAAAACATTGTTAACTTACATTAAAAAAGTAAAATATATTGGAGAAAATAAGCAATAAGACAACCTGACAAACTTGCATAATGTGCTGATTAAGCAAAGAAAGAATGGAATGATTGGCTGAAAAACATTTTGCAACCAGCTTCTCAAATGAAATGGGCAAAGCTTGTTTAGCGAATGGCTTCACCCAATCGTACTCAATGCCTTTCAGATCAAGAAACGATAAAAGACGACCAAATATATTAGATTCATGGAAAGGAAGAAATGTGATAAATACCGACTGGGCATTGAATGTATGTATCTGAAAATAATAAATTGTCTATTTTTCTGATAATAGAAAAACATTTGCGATAAACATTCAAAGATTGATAATAAACTGACGGAATTGGCCTCGAATTTTTTTTAAAAAACAAAATATAAAGAGAAAAATGAGGGAAAGAATTTGCCTGATATCGAAATATCAACCATTCGAGGATTTGTTGAGCAGCAGAATGTAACAAATAAGGAGATAATTCAACAAGTAAACGGTCTATTTTTACATTCAATTCATTATTTTCATTTTTATTCAATAAAGTTCGTTGAAAATTTAAAGCTGAATCAGAAAATAAATCATTGGAAGAAGAAGCGAATTCTGGATCAATTTTCCGTAAATGAGAAAGACCAGCTTGTCCTATAAAATAAACAAATAATTAAAAATAAGCATTAAACCACACACTTTTTAGCAGAATCAATAATAAATCAAGAAAAACTCCAAAATTTAAGCCCATGAAGGATCATCAAAAACTGGAAATGTTGATTGCAAAAAATATAAAAAGAAGATTAAAAAATACCGATCTTCAATACATCTTCTTTATAAAGTTTTGTAGCATCTCTTTTATCAAACAATAAGGAAATATGGCTACGTTCCACACCTAACTGCTTCGTTACTGCCGTTCGCAATTCATCCAATTGACGAGACAATGAAGTCATTCTATTTGAGGTTTATTAAGTGTTCGAAACTGAAAATTTCTGAATGAAAAACGGTAATTTTTGGTTATCCGAACTATTGCAATTATTGTTATTTCTGGTTCTCGCCCCTTTAACCTTTTTACTTTTGTCCAATTTAATTTTTAATAATTTTCAATTTTTTGCAAAAGATTAAAGTTAGAAATTTTCGACTAGAAATTTTTGCAAGCCAGTTGGTTGACGACAGAAGCATAGGTTACTTGTCGGTACATTTGAATTTTTTAACAGGTTTAACAGGTTACAGAACTTTTAACACGGCTATTCATAATTAATAGCTACCTATCTATCCTGCGCCTTTAACTGGTGAGGAAAAATTCAATCATGAAGAGAATATAGAAGTGAAAGAGGATTAGATAATGTTAGATGGGAAAGGGTTGAAGTAAATTAACGATTAGGCAGAACAAAAAAAAGTAAAAATGAATTTCTCCTACTGATAAAATTATGATTGATGAAATAGCAAAGTGTACAACATAATAAATATCAAAACCATGACTAATAAGAAAATTAAAAAGTATAGAAGTAATAGCGACAGAAAAGAAAATGGCCAATGAAAATGAAAGAAACCGAGAATCTATCTTCTATCTTCATCATCCTTGCCATCCTTGCCAAAGGTAGACCTTACATATCCAGTAGAAGAGTTCTGGCTAGATAGTCGTTTTTAAACTGCGCTAAAAGTGGTAACCTTCAAGGATAATCATGTTATGGTTTGATTTAATATTTAAGATTTAATATATAATATGAAACTGACAATTCGCAAAAAACAATATCTAAGTCTTTCACCTATTTAAAAGAATCAGAGGCATTTCAAACCGAATTATGATATAAATATCAGCATAATATAAATATCAGCGACAGGAACTCTCTCTGGAACGGCAGATGAATACTGGTCCCAATTAAAGGTCTTCACGCTAGAATATGCTAATAGAAAATGCGCTAGTTGGGTGCAGGAAGAAACTGTCCAAATGCCCGAAAAGGTTGCCAAAGTATGAACATTAGGAGATCCTGGCTATCGGACGTTTTGATGAATTGCAATTCGATAGCATCACAACAGGATAAAAATCATTCTTAGACCAATATTGGCCTTAAGAATGCAAATGACGGCTCGATTTGACGATAATAGGAAACTACTCCAGCTTTTTAATGACGTAAGTATAACTCGAGAAAGAGTTAGTGAAATGATACAGGACGGTAACTGTATGTATGCTTATTAAGGTATCGCCCTGTAAAAGTCTGTGTATATGGGGAATTGAGATTCTTTTGAAATAAGAATTGGTGTCAAGACTGCGTCGATTCCCATACAACATTCAACTACGCGACAGACTGGATAGTGGACAATCTGTCGACATTCAAGAGATGTATAAAATCAGTCCAGAGCATAGTAACACAGATCTTGAATTTGTTGATGATGCAGTCGTTTTTGCTGATAATCATGATGAAAGACAAATAATTTCAACAACTGCAGCGAGAACCAGACTCAGAGTCAATATAAATATAAATAATAAATCCTTTCGTTTTATAAGAATATAGAAGCTGATAAAATACCTACCATTATCAACTCATTGCCATACTGCTGAGGAAGTGCCAGACTTTAAATATCCTGGACACAATCTAGCCTTAAATGGCCAGGTAAAAAAATCACAACCCAAATAAATCAGATAGGTAGCTAGAAATGCGTTCTTCCGGTTGATGAAATCTTTATGAAGCCGTCGCGAAATCACCATAAAGAAGAATGCCCACATCTATATAGTTGTAACTTGCTTGATCCTGTTATATGGCCAATGAGAGTGGAAAATATCAATTAAATTATTTTCCTTTCACCAGTCAAGCCTAAATTACATTTTATGGGTTCGCTATGCGAATAAAATTTCATATGATTGCACCCATCTTCGTCCCAGTACAATCGCAGAAGGTCGCCTTCACTGGTAAGGAAATATTCTTCGTCACCAAAATAGTTGACAAATTTCATTACATACTAAACCTTATAATGGATGAGATCCAAAATAAAGAGGGCCAATAAAGACCTTATTGATAAAATCAAGATTTTATATGTACAATAGGACCAAAAGTATACAGATTTAGACGACGAAAAGTGTCGGAGATGGTATCGAATCGAATAGCCTGGAAAAGTCGTATCCTTGTACACATCCTAACCAGCAATGGTTAGAGCTATTAGTAAAAGCTGTGTATCAGTGGATTCAAATTAGCAATAGCATTAACTGCCAAAAACAGAAAAAAAAAACTAGGTGAGGTCAATTATTGGTGAAAAAATATTACGACGATGTGAGATATAAGGTGAAAACCTAGGAATAAAAAAGAAAAAGAAATCAAAAAGAAGATACTATCCCTAAATATTATTTTCCTATAGATCAGATAAAAGATAACCGAACTTGCCGATGCAAAAAAAATTTTCCGGCAACAACGTTCAAGTTAAGCATACAAATAATCCAAAACCGTAATTTACGGCATGAAAATATTTTCCTGACCACTAAAAAGAATAACATTTGTTTAATAAATATTATGAATATTTAACAGCATTATTTATTATTCTAAATGCAACTACTAAATGTTAATAATTCATTTCAGAAAACGATATAAAAAATGAAAATAAAAAATAAATACCGTTTTTTCAAAACTGAATAAAAAAATTTAAAATTTGAAACCAAAAAATAAAATTAATAGTTCAAAAAAAATTTATATGATGAAAAATTTAAAATTTACGAAAATGAATAATTGAATAATGTATAAAAATAATATATTGACAATATAATGGAAAGCATGGAAATCTCTTAAGCCTCCTGACATATAATGGGACCAGCTAGAGGTGCGGACAAAAGTGAAGATTAAAAAAAAACTGGTAAACATCACTCCTGGCTGGTTCCATTTGCCGTTGGTATGAACTAGAAACTTTTATCAGGGAATCACTTACAACAGAAGTGCAGCTAAATCGCCATGATCCAGAGTTTCGAAGACATGTTTTGAATCTGAACATCTGAACTCACTCAAAACGAAGAAGAAAAAAGAATAAATCACTAATACTTTTTTATCCCAGTCTTATAATTATTGCTAGTAAATAAATTCCAGAAAAAAAAATAAACAGATTTATGCATGCCGAAAAAACTAATGGACATATATGACGAAAAGATTATGTTTAAGCTGCAATAGTTGGGGTTTCGTCATCTTCGAGCAAACGAATTCCACTAGAAGCGTTTCCTCGAATGGGCAAATACAATTTGAATTCAGCAGGAAGTTCGTCTTCCGAATACAAACGATCAGCGAAGTATACTCTCCGAATTCGACAATTGGCGTGAATCTGAAAAAAATTTAAACTTGAATTGATAAGTTTCATTGTCCGAAGGAAATATTGAAATGGAAAATTTTTTCATTTCATTTTTGAGCCTCAATTCTTCCTCCTTAAAAAAGCAAAAACAAAATAAAAGAAAATGATGTTGTATTTAAAAAATTTTGATATGAATATTACGGAATGTTTGTTTCAGCTATGAGTTATGAGTCAGTTATATTGAAATTAGTTATATTGTTATTAGTTGTTAGTTATTAATCAAGCTCGTCAAATGATTAAAATGCTATTAGAAAAAAAAGAATCATAAAAAAATCAATAAATTTCTACTCAAGAATGTAAAAAGAAAATTCTGAAATATATTATTTAGCTTCAAAAGCTTGAAATTCAGAAAAATTTTCTTCAAAGACCTGAATTCTAAGAGTTTCAACATATGCCGTTCCATAGGCTCGTTTTGTGAAATCAGCTAAATTAAATTGAATCTGGTTCCAGCCTTCATCCAAACGCATTGGCATTGTACAAATAAATGGCTTAACTCGAGTATTTGACTGATAATTGGAGGCTCGAAAGCGACGTTTCACTCTTTTATCATCCAATATCTGAATTTTCAACAATGTAAATTCAACACCATTTATAAGAAAAAGGTATGCATAAATTAGTGGCTTAAGTGAAAATGAACATGTATTATGACAAAATATAGGTAAGAAATTCTGAAATTTAAAATAAACTAGTATTCACTACAAATTCATCGATTCAAAAATAGACAATTGCAGAAATTTTAAACCACTCCCAAATAAAACAAATCTTTTATATTTTCTATTATATTACAAAAAGTAAAATTAATTCCGCTGATTACAAATGGAAAATAAAAAAATTAGATGAAATTAGATAAAATTAGTGGAATGAAAATGAAATGAAAACAAACAAAAATTGAAACGAGGTATGGCTCAGTGGGTTTTTATTTCCGATTCTATTCCCAGCAGGAATAAATTTCCTTTCAAAAATTCAGGAAATAACCCTTAGCAAAATCTGATAAGTTAGCCGAGCGAGCTTAAGCAAGAATGGTAAAAACTCTGAGAAAAAAGAATTAAGCTAACCTGTACTTCAAATGTAAAATATCTTTTCAAATTTTTTACAATCATCACCAAATATGGCAGTTTTATTCCAAGAGTTTTATTTGAATCAAGTGGACACGAAATATATGCCGTACTATAAAAAAGTTATTTTCAATTATAAATGAATAGAATCGCTCAAAAATAATCAATAAAAATATTAGTAACTATTCTTACTAATGATAAATAGAAAATAATTATAATTAAATATAGAATAAAGAAATGAGTGAAATGAGTAAAAAAGAACTCTGAAAACGTAACCTGACATTCGTACCAATAATCTCAATAACCAGCGACTGAATTTCTTCATCAGTTATACGTTTTATATGACCATTTCGTACCTAAACTAATATAGCGCATAACATCGCAATCATTTTAGATTTAAATTAGAAGTTATCACATTGAATTAACTCCCTTTAGTAATTCAACATATTATTATTCGAAAGAACACCCTTAAATTTCTAAGATTCAAAGATTCAAATTCTTACTTTTTCAATAAAAACTACATTTTTAAAGACATGAAAACTATAAAAAAGTTATCTCCAATATATGTTGTCTATTAATTTTAAAGATCAAACAACTAAACATTATCGAAATAATATAACTATAAAATATGACCTTTTTATCCCAAATTTGCAATGGTTTACTGCCAATACTATATAAAATGGACAAAAGGCCACTTTGAAAAGTATTGTGAAACATATTAATACAAAACAAAGATCGCCTGAATAAATCTAAAATTAAACAATAATTATAACTGAATATGCTAATGGAAGACTTTGAGGAGGTATAAAATGCCAATGTTAGCAAAACGGTTCAAAGGGAAGCTGAAGCAGCAAAAGGAATGTGACTTCCTCGAAGTAAATCACCATCAGTAGCGGGCAGAAGGGCAGAAAGACGGTGATAATGGGCAAATTACCACACAAAAGCCTAAGTTTGAACCCTAAAGGACGGGCGAGTATGGCAGAAAAGTGATGAGTGCGAACGACTGCAGTGAAACGAACTGCGAACAGATTAATTTCTTCTCAATTTCCACAACTCATGGGAAACTGACGGTCGACTGCGGGGAAATTCCGAGGCCATTCGAGGGCGTCTTGACGAAATACAAAGCGATATGTGCAATCTCAAGGCAAACCTTTTGAAATTAACTTCCGACAAATGCCGAATCCAACCAAACGGATTGATTTGCTCTACTTTCAAGCAAAGTCCAAGGAAAAACCTCCAATTCCACGGAAACTCACCGAATCACATCGATTCTTTTGGACCAAACCGAATGCTCACTACCGCAGCCGAGCAGAACACCGAGCAAGTCCGTTTAATCTCTATTTTGCAGCCACTGAGAATATTCGTCTCAGTTCTGATATTTGCTGCTCGATATGTCGAGAACTGATTCAGCTCCTGTGCCTGCGTCTTAATAATTTTTCATTAAAAACGAGATTCGCAAATTGCGAAGGTACCATATATTCTGCGCAGCAGTGTAGGTTTAGCCAAATTAGTTTTTTTTCAGTAGAGCGATTACTGCCGAAATCTGGATGAGCGCCTTATTTAACTTTAGTTGAACGCTCTTAGAGGTTCGTTTTGCCCCATCTCCATTGGATTTTTTTCTTGCCGAAGATATTTCCAGCATGTTTTTCAGAGTCCCTCGAATTTTCTAATCATATCAGCAGTTCGTTACTGAGAAAATCGCTCAGAACTACCGTGGCTCGTTTATCGGAATATTTTTTCTTGCTTCGTGATTGTGAGAATAACGCCTCATTCTTGTTTGACGAATCTAGCTGAAGTCACTCACTGAACTGTTGGATTTGTTGTTTCATTGTCGATTACTCGGTGAACTAACTTCCTTTCCTTTGTTGTTTCTTCTTGGTTTCATGAAATATTTATTAATTTAGGCGGTTTTTATGGAGTTTGAGAAAGATGCGAGTTTTAGCTGAACTATTCCTCAGAACAAAGAATTCTGGGGACAGCGAATAGCTTTTGTCATTATTCATAAAGCCCCTTAAACAGAGTGTAAATAATACAGGCGATAATAATTAATTAATGGAACTACACTCATTTGTTGTTAATAGAATCCTCTAATTTTCTCAGAGATGTGCTAAATTGGAAATGATTCTCTGAATCATGCCATCGTGATTTAATTATTGTATTTCTCCTGATAACACTCACCTTGTTTGTTTCTACTGGCTGTCAAGACAGGATTTTTCTCTTCACGGGATTAAGAACCAGCATGATTTCATTTTTGGTTTACTCCTATGGAAGGAAAAAAGTCGCACATACGGCGTTTGCATTTTTTTAAAGAGCACTCGCCACTGTTAGACTGGTTCCGCCGGGCGAAACGAAATCCCTTAGCGATAGGAGCACAGGTGAGTCGTCATTACCCAGATTTTTGGACAGGTTATTCCTGCAGAGAAGCTCAGCATCGGCGCTCCGAATGGCGCAACAACCCGCTGGGCCGTTCAACCCCCATGTCATTAATGTTACTCGAACTCCCAGGCGTCTCGTAGCGAGTACAAGGTAGAGGATGATCTATACCACTCACAGGTGGTGTATTTCCCGAATATTTCTATTTCCATTTCTGACATAAGAGTATGGATATATAAACTTGCATATGCTTATGCATAGCTTGTATATTTTTCGTGATTTCTACTTAATCTTAGAGTTAGCGTCTCAGAGTTTTAGAGTTTTAGGTTTAAAATAACTGATTATTTATCCGGACGTTTTTCTCCCTGGCACCAGTATTATTAGAAACGTTCCAAATTTTTTTTTATTCAGAAGTCCCGTTGAATTATTAGTATTAGAAATCTTTTGTATAGATAGATTAATGGGCAAAAATTTAGAAAATTTGAGCTCTAAAAGTCGAAAGCACATTCATGAATTATAAGATATTATATGTACTTGTACTAGGAAGAATACTAGGAAGAATAAGCCTGTCTTTCAAAAGTGCGGGTTATGTTAGCGATTTACGTATACTTTTCGCCAAGGAAATCTCTGGCATATTTGTCTAATACGAGAAGCCAAAGGCGTTTCCAACCAGTTAAATGATTTGTGCCAAAATTTATTACGCCAATTACAAAGAAAATTCTCCAGAAAACAAGGATGTTGCTTGCACCTTTCTTTTATTCTTGTAGAGTGGCTTGTGCATTCTGCATTTACTAATTACTAATAACAATGTTTGTTTAATTTTAATTTTTAATTTTTATTTTTCTTAAATATATTAAATTTGCGAAGATTATGAAGCCTTTCCATCTTTTTGAATACATTATTTAATAATTCCTACATTTGTTGTAGACTTTATTCATATTTATCGAGTATTTTTCTTTCAGAAAATGCATATTTTTGTTTGAAGAACTGTAAAATTAACCTTACTAATATGTTAATTGGTGTTGCCAAATCAGTTTTAATTTAATTCTGATTTATTATGATTCTGCTTAACTGGCCTACAGGCATATATTGAAGAGTTCATCTGACAATGACCATGGCTGCGTGGAACATTTGTGGAAGTCAGACAATAACAATTTTACCAAATATCATATAGAAAAACGTTCATCTTCCTCATTCTGGATCTCGAGTAGTTATAGCATCTCTCAGTTGAAAAAAAGTTGAAAAAAGTTCAAAAAGTTCGAAAGCGGAGGTTTTTCCAAAAACATAAATAATCGAGGTGACTGGTCTATACATATAGGACATAATGCATGGTTATAATCTGGTGAGAAGGGAATGCTACTTTAGGATGCTATCACGATAGGTTGGCAAGTTAGACGTGTGAAAGCCTTTTTTGCTTTGCCAAGAAACTTGAAGTTCTTGTAAATATTTTTATTATCGCAAAGACATGGTTATATAAAACTTTCCTTTCATTCGGCCTTCGAACCAGGTTTACTATATTTTGACCAATCATCGCTGGAAAGGTTCCTTTCTAAATAACTACTTTATAGTGGAGCCGAAACCGCCAGTTTTACGAATCAGATTGTTCTTCTTTCGTTCTTCTTTTTCTTCTTTTAACAGCTCTCGCTATTACTGGTGAGGCTGGCTTCAACGGCTACAAAGGTAAAACGTTTCCAAGCCGCGTGATCTGATGCCATCGTCGACAGTAATAGACGCCATTCCTTTTCCCATCGTCTAAGTCCATATATTGCTGGTCCACTTATACGTTCGAAATCTTTTTGGCCCATCACCTTTTGACACCATCCATCACACAATTTAGCAAGTAACGAAATATGCGACAACATTATTTATGCAAGTGGTATTGAAACGAAGATGGATGCGATCTTGTGATATCTTATCCGCTCGACGGATCCGTAATATGTACCTTAGACAAGAGTGGTCAAAGGCACTTCTTAATATCCTCCACTCTCATTGAACTATATAGTAAGATCGAACGGATTACGGCTATATAGATTTTTGTGTTTCAATGGTAATTTCACGACGGCTCCATAAAGGTTTCGTCAACCTTTCGAAGAACGCACTTCTAGCTGCCGTTATGCGGGCTGTAATATCGTCTTTTGCCTGGCCATTTGGTATGAGAGTGGACCCAAAGTATTTAAAATCGGTCCTTTCCTCAATCGGCAATGAATTTATAAAAAGAGTCATTTTATCAGCTTTTTGCACATAAGACGAAAAGACTATCGTTTTATTTACATTGATCCTGAGTCCGATTCTCACTGCAATTTCTGGCATGTTATTTATTTAACATTACTTGCATTTCATCATAACTGTCAACAAAAAGAACTACATCATCAGCGTATTCAAGATCTGTGATACGATGCTCTGGACTGATTTGGACATCCCTTGAGTGCCGACAAGCGGTGTCCATTGTACACTTTATCGTATAGTTGAATATTGTGGGAGAAAGGACACAACCTTGACGGACGCCAGTCCTTATTTCGAAAGAATCAGTTCCCATATACACAGATCTGCGCCGACTTACGCCTATAAAATGCCAGTATGAGTCGAATGATCTTTGGAACACGCCGTCGCATTCCATCACCTTCCTAAGCGCCGTTCTATCAGTTGAATCAAAAGCAGGCGCAGAGTCGATGAAACACATAACAGTGGGTTGCAAATATTGAAGCGATATTCCAAACCTTTCTCAACATATATATCTGGTCAGCATAATCGCGCGAATCCAGCTTGGTTAAGGCTCGTCCTGCTGTCCCGCACTTCCATAAGTTTGTTGAGTAAAAGGGGAGCAAAAATTTTCGGAATCGGATCATGCTATGGTTCGAATCAAAATAAAGCGAAAAATGTACAGAAAACGACCAAAATCTCAATTTTTTTAAGGTTTCCGTGGCACTAAGCATATTTCAAACCCGAGTTATCAAAATACCCATATTATGTAAAAAAACCATTTATATTGTGAAGAGGCCGATTATTGTTTCCAGCTAAAGGTATATCTCCAAAAGATGGTTTGCTGGATGGATATCATATAAAATAGTCCAATTGTCCAAAAACCTTGCCGAGGTCCGCATATCAGGAGATCGAAATTATTGAGTAGGTGCCATGATTGGAGTGATATGGCCTTGAATATATGAAGAGCTGCTCGAGTAGGCGATAATCGGAAATTTCGCCTATTTCGTCTTCTTTCGATACTCGGGAGACGATTAATGAAATGCTCTGAGTGTCTGTTAGAACCATCAAAAAACACTTGGTGCACTGGAGAGAGAGACTAAATTTGACTGCGGTGTCTTTTATCCTTGACATAGCTGAAATGCTCTTTGAGTTATATTATTGTCATTATGAGTCACAGTACAAAAAGTATTTGCCATTATTCGCTAATAAGATTATAGAGGATACGGGCGGTAACATTTTTTATTGATTTTGCTGTCGCCTTCGGTTCCATTGTTGATTTCAGCCGTTGATTATTGTATCTTTTTCTTATTGACTGATTGTTGTCCACTGGTTTGTCCGTTTATTCTAATTTTATATTATAGCATCAAGAAAAACTCAGGGAAATTCCATCATAGAATATCACCATCAGCTGCTAAGGCCATGTTCTTCACAGCACATCACTCGCACAATCTTACTGCTTGGTCTTACTACCTAAGTTTCATCGTGGATGGCTTCAAAAGCGATGAGAACCAGTCAGAAAAACCTGGACTAGTACGGTCAGGAGGCATTTCGGATCCTTACGAAATCCAGCGACTTAGACAATAGAAAAAGAAATCATTTCTGTTACTCTCAAGATTCTATATGGCATCGAGATTCTTGGAAACGTCTTAATGGTTGCGCTATAAAAATTTTCTATCACTCTTACTATTCAGTGATGCTTGAATATGGAAGGCGGTGAATATTGCGCGGATCCTTTTTTTGTATATTATAATTTAAGTAAAGGGGCAACATGCAGCTGTTGTTTTACTGTCGCTGGCAAACAGTATATTGCATTTGGTACGCAAGAGGGAGATTGTTTTATATACTCCACAAAAAGGCACCTGCTAAACGCGAAATATGGTTAGTTAAATGTTTATTAATTCATGAATGAGGGACGAATCATTTGCTTCTAAACGTTAGCATATCAAAGCTAAGGATAAGGCATCATGGAAAACTTTAAGTTCGTTCTATATAGTGAGCGAATTTTTACTCTTCTCATGCTTCGTTTTATATATTCTATTTTACAGAAGATCCTTTAAAACGAATTATTCTTGGTTTGTTTTCTTATCGAAATTTTCTCTTCATTCATCATCGTGGTTGTTTGATTTCATTTCTTCTTTTATGCGAAGAATCAGTAATTAATTTTATTTAATATTATTCGATATCATTTTTTATCATTTATCACGCTTAGTAGATAATTTTATCTTTGAAATCGAGACTGTTTGATTTCTACTGAATTAGGCTAATGCAGGCGATCTACCCTTTTTTTCTCAAGTTACTTCCCTTGGCAAACGCTTCTAATCAAGCTTCCGCCGAGCCTAATCAGAAATTGTCAGGGCTAACCACTTGTTTTTGCTCATTAATGGGCAAAATTTTAGTTGGAAATCATCATTAAGGGAACAAAGGTATCTGTTTGTCTTAGCAAATAAAAAATAAAAAAATTTTTCAATGGCTTACACAAAAAATGTTGATATTGTTTACGATTTCCTTCGATTGTTTAAAGGCGATAATTTAAATATTTTTCATTGTAGAAATTATCACTCAAAGAAGACAAGATTTATCGATCTGGTCGATATGATTTTTGTTCAGCAGTTATTTTGAATGATAATTTATATATAACAAATCACGATGAGGTTCGTTTTTAAACCTGAAATTGTGGATTTTTGGCCTTTTAGGTTTTTAGGTAAAACCGTCAAATTGTTTTTCACGAATGTTGATTTATTTTTTGAGTTTTTAAGTTTCTTTCTCCTTTTCCCAAATTTTTTTTAACCCGCTGCTTCTGTAAGACGACTCAAGCGATCCTATGCCATCTTCAGTAGTAATAGAACCATTCCTATTTTCATCTACGTTCATATATTGCTGGTCCACCTCGCTTTTAGCTCCATCTATCACAGGGCTGAGCAAGGAGCGAAATATGTGCCAACTCATGCGGTGCGCGACGAAGGACGAAGAATCTCCTTGTCCAGCGAAGGAATGCTTGTGATGATGATGGATGGCAAGTGATATTTGAAAGAAAGTGTATGTAATCATGCGTCGAGCACAAAATGTTTTAAACAAGTGGTAGATAATTTCAAAGGAAGATAATTTCTTAATGTTCTCCACTCTCATGGGCCATTTCTGGCAGCAATATAACAGGATCAATTATACAAAGGCGTATTTTTTTGATGATTTCGCGACTACTTTATAAAAGTTTGGTTAACCGGAACCATTATTTTTAATTTCGTCTTTCGCTTGGCCGTTTGTGATTAGAGAGGACCTAAGATATATAAAGTCTGGTACTTCCCCAACTTCGATAAATTGATAAAAATAATAGGTATTTGTCTGCTTCTGGTATATAAGACGAAAAGGCTTTTATTTACATTGACCTGAGGCCGATTCTGGCTCCAGTTGTTGAATATTGTATAGCGTTATTTGCATTTCATCATAATTATTGGTAAAAAGAACTACATCATCAGTGTATTCAAGATCTGTGGTGCTCTGGACTGATTTACACTTCTTGAATGCAAACAAGTGATGTCGACTATCCAGTCCACTATCTGTCGTGTAGTTGATTATAGGGAAAGGATGCAGTCTTGATGGAGACAACAGTTGTCGTGAAAAATTTTGTTAGTTCAGAAAGAAAAAAGGAGGAGTAACTTGCGTACTCACTGACGGTTTCACGAATTGGACTTGGAATGTAGAGCTAGTTGTAAATTTTATTAGATACCCCAGATACCAATATAATAGAACGACGTAATATGTTAATATTAATATAACGAATTGAAAAGTAGGATTGAGGAAGAATGCGAAGGATGTGTTGTGAAAACTGGCTATAATGTTAGCATTCCTTATCGTTTATATAAGGAATATGTAAAGAGATATTTTTTACAATCAGGCTTAAAAAATCTTTACAAATTAAAAGTATTCTCACAGCTAAAAGAGAAATTTACATATAAAAATGTCGAATGTACAACTTTCTCATGGCTCTTCCAAGATACAAATCTGTACATAAGATAAGGTTTTTACAAAATAGTTACAGGGTGTAATCAGAAATCAAAAAAAAAAACATTTTTTAGACGATTGGAAAATTAGAAGATAGGTGACTAATGATTTTAAGCATGGGAAAACGTTTATTATTCGACAGAATAATTGTAAATGCAAGACTACTTGATTTTGGCGAAATTTTGTGATACAATTATTCCAACACCATTTCTTATGTCGAAGAAGTTTGACGGTTCCCCATATATATAGATTTTCGCCGCTGCTGATAAAACACCCTTATGAGTTGAATGATCTCCTCTAAAACATTGTTATATCCTACCAGTCTCCAAAGCACATCTCTGTCAATTGAGTCTAAGGCAACTGCAAAATCGACGAAACAAGTGACGATGGGTTGCCGCTATTTGTAGCGTTGTTCCAACACGCTTTTCATAAACAAATTTCAATGCAAAATATGAAATAATGATTTCTTATTTATCTTTATCCAATTCCCTTGTCCCATTCACTTATTGTAGATCATATTCAAGAATTTTTCAATATTTTCCTCTTTTTTTAGAATAGTGAAAATTCGATTAGTATATTCGATTTGAACTCGCAGACTTCCAGCGAGAAGCAAGCAGTTTTAATGAATGGAGTTTCCTCTTCGAACAATAGATCGGACAAACTTTTATTTTTTTCCGTTTCATCTTTAGAGTATTTGCTTTGCTGTTTCGAAAGCGGTAATTTTGCGATCGATCAGTTTAATCGGCGGGATTTGATTATGGTATTTTTTTCATATTTTGGTTAATGTTAAAGTTTAGTTTTAAATATTTTCCTAGTATTATTCCTTAATATTAATTTTAATATTATAGTATTAAAGGAGAAAAAGTCGCTTGCGGTATTTCATAGTGTTTCTTCTTCTTCTTCTTTTAACAGCTCTCACCATTACTGGTTAGGCTGGCTGCAACGGCTACAAGGGTAAGACGCGGTCTGATGCCATCGTCGAGAGTAATGGAAGCCATTCATTTTTCCATCGTCTAAGTCCATATAATGCTGGTCCACCTATACGTCCAAAATCTTTTCTCCGTATCAGTCCAAGTCTTGATTGGCCCACCTCGCTTTTGACGCCAACTGTCACATGATTTAGCAAATAACGAAATATGCGTCAACTCCTGTGGTGGACGACGGAGAATGTGCCCTAACCAGCGAAGGCGGCGCTTTGTGAAAACATTATTTATGCAAGTGGTATTTGAACGAAGATGGATGCGATCTTGTAATATCTTATCCGCTCGACGAATCCATAATATGTACCTTAGACAAGAGTGGTCAAAGGCAGATAACTTCTTAATATCCTCCACTCTCGTTGGCCATGTCTTAGAACTATATAGTAAGATCGAACGGATCACGGTTATATAGATTTTTGTTTTAATGATAATTTCATGACGGCTCCATAAAGGTTTTATCAAAGGTTTCTTCCGGAAGAACGCATTTCTAGCTGCCTTGATCCGAGTTATAATATCATCTTTTGCCTGTCCATTTGGTATTAGAGTGGACCCAAGGTATTTGAAATCAGGTACTTCCTCAACCGGCAATGAATTTACAAGAAAAGGCATTTTATCAGCTTTTTGCACATAAGACGAAAAGGCTATCGTTTTATTTACGTTGATCCTGAGTCCGATTCTTGCTGCAGTTTCTGACACGTTATTTAGTATTACTTGTATTTCGACTACATCAGCAAAAAGGAAGGCGAAAAAGAACTACATCATCAGCGAAAAGGACTACATTATCAGCGTATTCAAGATCTGTAATACGATGCTCTGGACTGATTTGGATACCCCTTGAATGCCGACAAGCGGTGTCCATTGTCCAGTTTATCGTATTGTTGAATATTGTGGGGAAAAGGACGCAGCCGTGACAGATACCTGTTCTTATTTCGAAGGAATCTGTCAGTTTCCCATATACGCAGACCTTCGCCGACCTCCGCTCACGAAATGCCTTTATGAGTCTGATTTTCTCTGGAATACCATCACGTTCCATCACCCTCCAAAGCGTCGCAAATTTTTATTCATTTCTTAAGCTATTTTTTTAAATTCACATTTTTAACAATTCACATTTGCTGAATTTTGATTTTTTTGCCAAGTTTCTGATACTTCAATGTGTAAATTTTTGCATATAAAAGGAAAACAAATTCAGGTGAATGCTTTCGATGAACCTATATTGTGTTGTGACGTTTTTAATGATGAAATCGCAGTATCTTCTATAAAAGGTCCAATCAAAATATACTATTATCGAAAAAGTGAAAGGAATGTTGCAGAAAAAACCAGTATATACTTTCCATCAAGGTTCATTTTGGATTTGAGTAAATCTTTCCAATCTCTACGATTTTCTTTTTATCGATTTTACTGTTGATTTTATCATTGATTTTTTCAGCCAATCCGTGCTAATTTTTTGATAAAGTCGCGAAAAAATTTATAACTTTGTAAATTAAAATGTAATGGCTGTTGAAAACGTCGTTAGGAGAAAATTCACCGCATAGATAGCCCTTCTTTAGGTGGACAATATAAAAGTCGCATAAGCATTAGAACAATGCAGAGATGATCGGAAAAAATTTGTTTTTTAATTTTTATGTTCATAGATTTGTAATTGATAATTCGGACCTTTTAAAATAAACATATTTTTCTGGTTCAGTGCATGTGGATGTACATCCTTAAAATTTTCAATGAATGGACGCTTTTTGGCCTCTGGTTTCTGTGATGGGTCGATACGAATTCATGGCGTCAAGAAAGGATCTTTGCGCTTTTTTGTGCATTTTCATTACAACTCAATTAGTTCAATTATATGGACTTTGATTCAAGGAAAACGTATGTTAGTTGCATGCTCAAAAGATGAAAAAGCATCTCTATGGAATATATACAAAGATTAATTCGTTTGGTTTTTTTGTATTCATCTTCTTTCTTTGATATTCCATCTTTGATGCACCATTGATGCATCGTTTTAAGGACTGGTAGGATAAGCGTTTTCGAATTCTCATCTCCTTGTCCTATATTATTTCTGAAATAAACCCATCATTATGACATCGATGAATGATCTGTTAAATTTATAAGTACATAATTTCATGGCTGTGATTGGTTGCTCGTACTATTTATATATTTTTTTGCGAAAAATGCTTTCGTTTAACATTAAAGAATCCGAAATAATGAATTGAAGATTAATTTTTTGGAGGATAATGTAAATTTTCCCTAATAAATCTTTGTATCTAAAAAAAAGTTTTAGATAAATTTTAGATAAACGATACTACTCTATCTCTGACATATTCTTGCCCCTAATGCTCTTAATAATTGCCTTTTCTATTTTTGCAATGAAAAGGATGTTTTTAATAATCGCATCCACTAATTAATCAATCATCTTTGCCATTATATATTATTTTTTTCCAGCTTGTATATCATATCATATATCATATATGAAAAATGAATTCTCTCTTGTCTTGTCGTGGTTTATAATAAAAAAGATATATTGAGCCGTGAATGTTTTCCTAAAGTTTGGAAATCGTACTACTATTATCATTTTCAAAAAAATAAGAATATCGTCAACCCATGCACAAATAATCAGCAAGCATTTCTATCTATCTACCTGGAAGATGCATCTATCTACCTACCTGTCACCGAATGAAGAAGTCAGATATAAATTTAGGTAAGCCATTTGCTTAACAACTGCAACCCTAATATCTTCCCCAACGAGAGCATTGAGGTAAGAGAGAGGTGAAAAAGATTACAGGAAATATTAAAGAATAGTAGAGCATCTCACTAGTGAGAGGTGAAATAAGAATATCTCTTTCATTTTCTTGAAATGAAGAGAAAAAAAAACATCTTCCCTCCGGCTGGGCCATATGTGATTTGTAGTAGGGTGAAGAGACTGGGAGGAATAGAAAAGGTAAGTGGGGAGATGGTTGAGTGGACTGGGAATTGCTGGGTGGTAGTTACCGTCATCCTTGCGTTGGTAGAACACTTTCTCATCCCACACAGGTTTGCAATTAAGTTACACATGGCTCACCAATTTATATACGAAGAAATGTTAGTGAATTATATTAGTCTTTAATAGTAAATATCTTTATATATATTATTTGTGAATAAATGGTCTGATTATCCAAGTTCGAGAGCTTCCTCCATACAAGATTATCTATTTCGCATTGAAACATTGATAATGGAATGCTAGCTGCTAGCATTATCAAATTCCTTGTGGTAAGCATAAATAAGTATCTTAATAGCGAATTTCCAAAAACATCGCTGCAAAAGTTGGTAATTGGTGAATTCGAAGATTTCCCATCTATACAGGAAAGAATTTCTCGCAACCAAGTTTAATAATTACTCGACATCAGACATGAGGAAGATGGACCACTATCAAACATCCACGCGGTATCAAGAAAGGGTGTGGACAGTGACCGCTTGGCTTACAACATCCATAAGCGTTTTGACGTTGCAAGCAGCTATAGCTAGCACCTCACCGTGCTTACAAAGTGTTAGGTGATAGGTTCTCGTATCCCTTGATGAGTTTTGAGTGATTATTTCGGTTCGCGAGCATATTCTATGCTCACACCTTGGAATTATTTTATTATTATTATGCCCAGATCGTATATTTATCACATATACGACTAGGTCAGAAGTATTATGTACTTCCGAAGACCAGGAACTGCGTCAAAGAGACCTGACCTTTTCACCACAGAGTGGATGGAGTGGGCGAATTCCCAGGAGACAACCTATTACAATCGCTAACCAAAGATTAATGTTTATTGCCAAGAGTGGAAAATAAACATAATCTAATGCTTTCATTTATGGTCTATAAGGTTTAGATCTGCTGATTTTGACCTCGATTTTTTGAATCTATTAATAATCTATTGTTTTTAATCGATGAACGGTGAACCCACAACTTACAATGGGACATCCCAGCGCGTCTGCGACAACTTTTTTCCTCCCAGTTCATGGTATTGAAAAGTTAAGAAGGGCGAGAGTTACAAATTATTACTGAAATTATGCAAGCAAAAATCAAAAGCAACTAATGAAAAGTATATGCCAGAAATGTCCTACATCTTGGGAATGGTAAAAGTGGAAGAAACCTCTCTGCTCAAGTTTTATGTAAACTCTCGAATCATCATCGTTGGTAATATTGGTGGGCGAGGGTTACGGTGCTGCTCATCTTCATTTTCTCCCTTAAAGCACCATCAAAACTCGCAGTGTACTTTTGTCATTGCCTCAACAAGATTTCGAAGATTTTTAAGGGAATATAACAGTTTTTGAATATCGACTGATAAAAATTTGGAGACAACTATCTCTGTAGTACTTTAACAATAAATGCCGAAAATTTGATAATTTGATAGGAATATTTTTTCTATTATTTTCTTATTTTTTGCTGTAATTACTAATATAGCGTTCATAATATAAACCATTCACCTCAAATCTCGCAGTCTAATGCTAAAGTGGAAGCATGCAGTTTATTGCTGTGCAAGTCTCGAATTCGTTGCAGTTACCTTTCGCCAGAAGTAATTTCTCCACAATCACCTTCAAAAACTTCACCTTCAGTGACAGGTTTACACCCGTCAAGGCTAACTAGAGCCGTGACCTTTCACCCACCAATTGTACGCTACAACACGTAAGCTCACCAGATGCGCTTGTAAAATTCATACTTAATAAACAATTTTCATCCCCCTCTAGATGCACGTGCAATATTATATGTTTGGCAAGTTGCCAACAATCGATTTCCGTTCGAAAGCCACTGTAGGTTTATTTGTATGGAGGATTTCGTACGACGCTGATTTTTTCTCTTTTGCTTTTGAGGGCTTTTATTTCAAATTGGGTGTAGCATCGGACCTTCTTTGGCAGTGAATTGTTTCGAATGAATGTCTGTTTTTGTGTGCTGTCCGCCAGTTTTTGAGCAAAGGTGGTGTGAATTATAATAAGAGGACAGATGTATGAATGGTACTGCTTAACTATTAGGTTGCTTCCGCTATAGTAATGTGGATTTGGCCTTTGCCTTTTGCCTTTCCAGTAAAACTATCGTTGAAAATGGAACCTGGTTGTAGCGATGGGGATCCACCAGTGTAAGTGATAAAAGGATTCTCTCCTGATAGTTTGTGGAAACAGCCAAATTAGTGACTGAATGGCCAGAAGAACTGAATGATAAAAAGATTATAGACCGGCGTCGCCGATAGAAGCGACCATTTTTGAGGTACAGCTCCTTACTTTTTTTCCAATTTGAGGCGCTCAGGTGGATTATAATTCGACGCTGGGTCCGTGTGGATGAGAGTTATGTGACTGAGATCATCTATTATAGATTCTTGTTCTTGATAGGTATGGAAATGTAATATCATTCAAAATGAAATAATGTAGGTGATGGATGGCATTAGGGATTCAGCTTTTCTCGGTGCTGAGGTCTTCGCTATACTTCTGTCTCCAAATCACTATGGCAGAAGGGTCTCTCGTTTCAACAGTCAAGTAAGAGATACAGAGATGCTTGAAAAAGAGATGCTTTCTGAAAAAAAAGCAAACATGCCAATCAGGTTCATAATTTTTCATCGCATTGCTAATCTCATATTTGCAGAGCATTTTATAAGAATTGAACATTTTTTAACATATTTCTTCACAGGTTTTATTAATTACTGGTTGTAAATTCTCACTTATTGGTTAGAACAGTACATCAATAGGAAATACGGCGACGGTGCTTTATCGTATAAACAAATGGCAAGTAAGCGGTAGCGGTTTAAACTAACTACGAGGAGTCAATTAGTTTACTCCTATCAAGGAGCCATAGTAGAACGTGGTTATCAGCGCGTTGATCTGAACCAGTATTTATTTTGTTTGTTGTCTTGCTGTAAAACAGCCGATAAGCGACTTTAATTTATATGCATTTGCGATTTAAATGCACATATTTTTTTTTATATTTTTAAATATATATATTTTTACAGATTTTCTGCATCGAAAATTAGCAATCAGAACAAAATTATTTTAATAATTTTTTAATAACCAGCTTCATTTGTCTCTGGCAAAAAGGTTAATTTTATTTGTAGTTTTTTATCTTCAAACTGTTTCGTTACAAATTTCATCTGTGGCGTAATCAAGCATATTTTTGGCGATATATGTGTCATTCCTCTTTTATTCTAGCTTAGTTTGCTCTATATTGGTTTGCCTTCGCTTGTTATCCGAGCCAGTGAATATAATAATAGGCGACTGGCTTACTTCATTATTTCATTAGTGTAATACTGGTATTGCTATATATATTCATTCATTCATAACGATAGACTAATTAGTTTTTTCATATCTTCGCGGTTAACTTCTTAATTTCTGATTTTCGGTGTTTTTATTTTGTTCAATCTCTTGTTTACTTGAATTATTATCGAATTTAATTCGCACATATTTATCTTTGTCGTATTTCATAGTGCTTAAGATAATAGATTATAGAAAAATAATAGTTAATTTTTTCACTACAAAGATTTTAAAATATTAAAACGAACGATAATCCAGAAGGAAATATGGGTAAAAAGAAATCGAAGCGAAAGCCACCACCGAAAATAAAATCAATTGTTCCTCTTGAAACACAATTCAACTGCCCTTTCTGCAATCATGAACGCGTTTGTGAAGTAAAACTGTTGGTTTTTAAATTTTTACTGGTTATTTACTACTTCCTTTAATTTCAAGTTGATTAGTTTAGTTTCCTATTAGTTTTCAATTATTTTTTTCACTATTAATTTATTTTATTATTAACTTATCAATAATTTAAAAAATTTAATTTGAAATTTTGCATTGAAGAAATTTGTTTTAAAGTTTGTTTATTGGCGAGTATTTTTCAATGAAATCCATTGTTTAATTGAATTGTTTAATTGTTAACCTTATAATAAACAATATGGGATGGAAATTTTTTTCAGTGATCGTGAAAGAAACGTTGGATGTATATCATGTCGAGTTTGTATGGAAAATTTCCAAACAACAATAAACTATTTATCAGAACCAATTGACGTTTATTCGGATTGGATCGATGCATGTGATCGGGCACTCGATGAAATTGTTGCGTAAATGGTAAATTTATATTGGAAATAAGAGAAGTATGTTCATATTATTCGAGGCAAATATTTGCATATACGGGTTGCATGCTGTTTTAAGAAAGAATTTGAAGGAAACTGGTGAACCTATTTATGAAAAAGAAGTTCTGTCATTTTCTCTTTGTTTACTTTCCTTCATTTTTCATTGTTATAAATTTTTTAATTGAGCAGATTAAATGGATTCATAGGATTTATATTTCATTGCAAAACAAAATTATAAATTAAAAAACTAATAATTCATGAAATGCCTATTATTCTTTATTATTTCTTTCCTTAAGGTTATAAGATTCATATTGTAAAATATATTTTCTTTGGATATATATTATATATACAAATTATAAAAGTTATTTTATATTTACTATAAAATTCATATTGTGGTGGATGACGTCAAAAGCGAGGTGGGCCAATTAAGACCTGGACTGATACGGTCAGGAAAGATTTTGGATATATAGGTGGACCAGCAATATATGGACTTTGGCGATGGAAAAAGGAATGGCTTCTATTACTGTCGACGATGACATCGCCGTTTGGAAGCGTTTTACCCTTGTAGCCATTGGAGCCAGCTTAACTAGTAATGGTTAAAACTGTTAGAAGAAAGACGAAGAAAGATTTACTGTAAAATTAAAGTGCTCACCATTTCCGGTTAAGCTGTTTGCGCTGCCTCTTAGCACATTTTTTGGACATTTTTTTTGAGAGAATTACTCACTTCGCAATAAAATAGAGGTGTATCGCCAGCACCACTTGAATTTTTTAATAATGAATTTCCTCATATCGAAAACGAGGTGAAAAATTGCATCATAATAAGATGATCTGAATCACTGTATCCACTCTGAATCCACTCGACTACTCTGCAAAGGAAAACTTGAAATTAAAAATACAGAGAATACAGCAGAAAAGAAAATTTTTATCATATATTTTTAATTGAAGGAACTAAAGCGAAGGTTTTCAAACGCAAGAGGATGATCTTGTTAATCCTTGTAAAATTATACTGTTTAAAAATGGTTTAAAAATGCGAAGAGGCTTATCAAGACCAAGTTTTAGGTTTTATTGATAAACACGAAATGTAATCAGTTTGAACTATTGGGTGGATGTTCTTTGAAGTACATGTTTTTTACTGTAAAAAGTTTGAAAATCTGGAAATAAAAAAAGCGAAACAAATCATTTCCGACATAGTTTTAAAGAAAATTTCCATCCAATATGCATATATTGTGTAAAAATCAAATTTTTTTAAAATTATTAATTAATGGAGCGAATTAATAAATTTATAGTGAAATGAAAAGATGTTAATTGCTTATTTAAAAATACAACGAAAAAAAATCTGATAAACTAGTATTTGATTTTTATCGTTTCATAAAATGTTTATTGTGATGGATTTTGAAAATCTGCAAAAATATAGTAATGGTAACAATCATCCGTCGGCTTTATGTACACGCGGCAAGTTGCATGGAATGTCAATACGTTTTTAAATGTCGGGAGTAAGGTGATAAGCTTTGCTTTGTCCAAATGAAACGTGGATATGGCATTTGTCGGTTATCGGTTGTCTTCCTCATTTCGGATCTCATGCAGTTATACATGGCTCGAAGCAGAGCTGCTGGTTGTATCATCGATCCGCTCTAGTTGCATGAAAGGCAACGGTGGGACTACCCTTAACTGGAAGTCCTGCAATGATTCGATCATCAGTGTGTTGCTGACCAGGTAGCAGAAGGTCCAATTATAAGAAAAGGCTGCCAGAGCAAGTATTTTAGACGATCCTGGCTATTAGATGCTTCAATGGCATATATCAATAATAACACGGGACAGAAACGGTTGCTGAAGTGCTATGAAGTTCTACATAAAGAAGCTGCTTATAATAGGAAACTACTCCGTCCTTTTTACAAAATAACCATTGAAATAATCAAAGATAATGATATGCTTATTACGGCTCTCAAAGGGCTCCTTGTATGGTGAAGAGAATACTTTAAGATTAAATTTAAACATTTATCATTACCATCACCATCTGTACACCATCTATGCACCATCTATCATCCCTGCTATGTGTTCGCGACTTTGCACTTGCTACCAACAGAATAAGAAGTAATCTCCATCATTCAGATGCATAAGGCGAATAAAAACGAAGATGACCTTTAGGATGAAGTCTTCAAGTACTATTTTATGTACCCTACGGCAGGTGGGCGAAATAAGATCAGCTGTGCATTCTTTCCCTTATAATATTCAACATAGCTTGGAACTCAAGAGGTATACAAGTCAGTCCAAAGTATCTTTTGAATAGATCTTGCATAGTACTACTTTTTAGTGAATGTTACGAGGAAATGCAAGAAACATTAAACAATGTGTTGACAACTGCAGCAAAAATCGGGCTCAGGATCGGTGTAAATAGAACGACTTTCGCTGATATACCTGACCCGATGTATACGGTCGTCGTAATCACCACAAAAACGAACTGTACTATTCATCTTGCTTCTACCTAGGTGCAGTGAACATCATCCTGTTGTAAAGCTACGAAACAATGGCATACGGGAGTAGAAAGCAGTAACAAGCCATCTATCTTTGATGATCGTTTAAGGCAATTTTAAATGCTGAATAGATAAAATCTTACATGATTCACCTTCCTTGGCGTTAACAAAGTCTCACAAAGCACTACTTATTAGATGACGATCTTTGCATTCCATCACAAGGATGTACCTCACTATGAATGAATGTACCTCTTGATGAATGGTATAAAAAAACGAAGTGTGTCAACAAAGACCTGGTATAGTTAGAATAGATCCTGAGCGTATCTGCGGTCCTTCTTCCAACAGCTCTCGTCATTATTGGTTAGGCTGGTTGATTACAAGGTGATACGTGGTTTTTTCTGTTCTTATCTTTGTCTTTAACAAGAGTAAACCTGCCAAAAATTCGGATGATTGCTGGCGAACTCATACAACTCTGTACAACTCTATCCCCAAGTGACTCGATGGCGAAAGGACCATCTTTTTGACACGGCGTTCGACGCCTGCTGGTACATGCTATATGCCATCGATCTTTTTAGTTGAATATCGAAGAGAGTTTTGACAATATGACTACTCATTAGAGCACATGGAGGATGAAATTTCACAGGATAGTCTTCACTTCTCTTAAATACTATCTGCTTTCAGGCTTTGGACTTAAACTGTGGAAAAAGGAATGACCAATTTCAGATATGGCATAAAATCGAAGCTCGGAGGTATCTGATCCTTATAATCAGTGGAGATAACCTAACCAGTAACGCTAACTGTTAACATCACTAAGAAAAAGAATATAGAAATCTTGTAAGAAAAAATTTTCTTGCAGAAAAAGAAAATTCCATGCCACGCGTTAGTTATATTAGAATAATCTTGATCCGACTGCTTTCTCAGGGCAGTAGAATAAACACTGATCACCGCAAGTATTAATAAAAATCTTTATTATCTTTAAAATCTTTACCTCAAACTTGGGTAATTAAACCAATTAATATATAGTTATGCGAGAAACAATATTCATAACAATATTCACACAAATTAAATCCGGAGACTAAAAGG
Organism: Dracunculus medinensis; assembly: GCA_900625125.1. Classification (NCBI taxonomy): domain Eukaryota; kingdom Metazoa; phylum Nematoda; class Chromadorea; order Rhabditida; family Dracunculidae; genus Dracunculus; species Dracunculus medinensis. The sequence goes on from UYYG01001176.1 coordinate 194,774, forward strand.
ATTACTGTCGCAAAACAAATAAATAAATAAAACAAATAAGGAATGACAATATAAACATGTAAAATAACAAAGTAAATTGAATATTGAAATATTGGGACCTAAGCACTCGGGTCCTTTGATGGCACCAAAAGAACAGTTTTCTTGAAAAGGTTATCCTTCATATACTTATGAATTGGCCTCTATTCTTTATTGACGTAAGTGAAGATAAGGATTAATAAATAAATGAAAGATTTTATTTGGCAGATCGGGGTCACTATTTTGAAATGGTAAATTGAAAATAATAGAAAGATCGCATTTCGCGACAGCTACAATTCGCTCGATCTTGTTATATGGTTGCGAGATATGGCCGATAATAGCTGAAGATCTTAAGTTATTTTCCTTTTACCTTTTATACTCATGGTAGTAAGATACATTTTATGGATTCGCTGAGCAGATAAAATTTTATATGGATCCATCTTCGCCCAAATACTACATGCCTTAATGCTATCATTATGGCGACGCCTTCACTAGTTAAGTTCTTCGTCGTCCATCGCAGGGGTTGAGAGCATATTTCGCTACTTGCTAAATACTGTGATGGCGTCAAAAGAAAGGATGAACAATCAAGACTTGGACCGATACAGTCGGGAAAGAATGTATGGAGGTACCAGCGATATATGGACTTAAACGATGGAAAAAGGAATAGCTTCTATTGTTAACGATGGCGTCGAACAGCTTGGAGACTTTTTACCTTGTAACTAGCGAGGTCAGCTTAACCATAATGGTGAAAGTCGTTAGAAGAAGAAAAAAGTATAAATAATTAGTGAAGCTATGCAACTGATAAAGCAGAAGAAAAAAAGAAGAAAAATAATGGACATAAATGTCTGTTTTCTTTATTCTAAACTACACTTTCCGTTTAAAAAATTTTATAAATTTACATACAAAAATCGGTGGGGAAAGAAATGGGAAAAATAATCAAGGTAGGGAACTGGCGTCGGCTAATTGTACCTTTGGCTTAGTAAGGGCAATGTCTTTCCTATGAGCTAAGTATTTTTATTCCTTTAATAGACTTTATTGTTTCGTAACACAAGGCACATGCTATGTAGTTATTTTGATAAACTACTTCTGTTCATTTATTTATTTAAAAATAATAACTTTAAAAAAACAAAGCCGTGTGAATTTGTGTAAATTTGTGTAAACTAAATAAAGTTCAGGAGCTAGCCATGACAACACGAAACTACTCGCACCCATCATTTCCAGACTAACTCTGCTGGCTGTCCATATGGGAAAGCGCGGATTTGCTAATGGCAGGCTTAAATAAAATAAAATCAAAAAACAAAATAAAATCAAATGCAAATTGAAGCAATCACTCAATTCCCTCTATCTCTGCTCGGTGGAAACTTAATCCCATATTTAACATTACGAATAAAATTGTTACGGGTTTTTCAACTCAATTTTATAAATAAAATGGAATTTCAATCGGATTGCTTTGCATTTTAGTCGAAAAATTTTTAGAAATTTAGAAATTTCTAACAGAAATATTGAAGGAATATTGTGTTGATTTTCCATAATCGAGATTCGATAAATTTGATAAATGAAAAGATTTATATTATATTTCACTAAGGCCAACGAATTAGCTTTATCACTTATTATAAAAAATTGGCTTATTATAAAAAATCGGTATGAATAAATTCATGATTATTATGACGAGAGGAACTCAGTGGTTATTGCTCAGATTATCATTCTCAAGTGTCAAGATTCATATCCTGCTTCTGATAGGATTAAATCTATTTAAAAAATCCGTATGGTGCTTGGAACCATCTGCGCCTCTACTCCTAAGTGATACTGGCACTAATTTCTAAATGTATAAACAAAGACTGGAGCGAGTTGGAAGAGATATGGTGAATGCCAACCACTTACCTACTTAAAAACTGAGGTGAGTGAGGTCGATGAAATCAAAGAATGCTAGTATTAATTTGTATATTATCTGTATACTAATTTTCTCTAAAAATAAAATTTCATTCTTTTCAAACATATATTAAGTTGCATTAAAATTATTTTAGGAAAAAAAGGAAGAAATTCAAGGACAAATTTAAACGAAATTTTTCTCTTTTATTTTTACGATTTATCGAACTAAATTTCAATCAACTTATTTGATATTTTTTAATGTTTTAATTTTCATCTTTTTTGTCACTTAGAACAAATTAATTATTTTAATTATTATTTTTATAACTATTTAATTTAATTATAATTATTTTATTTTAATTATTATTATTATTTTAAATTTAATTATTATTTAATTATTATATGTAAATTTATCAAACATCTGAAGTTTCCGGAAAATTTTAACAATTTCTTCTTTTTCTTCCTGAAATTTTATGCATAAATCGAGAAAAGTAATTGGGGATGATTGAATTAATAATTTCTGAATTTTTTTGATTATTATTGTTTACTATTACTATTTTTTCTATAGCAACCACATCCTTGATATTAATTTTACCCTTATTATTGCAATTTTAATTTATTTTTTATTATCATTTTATCATTAATTGTTTATTATCATTATTTATTAATTGATTATCATTATCAACCATTATTGTTGCCATTTTTGCTTATTTTTTTATATTTTTTTATTACTTATTATTTTATGACTTTTATTTTATGATTTTATATCCAAGTTTTATTTACTTATTACTATTTTATTATAAATTTTATTTTTGAAAAAGATTTAGATTTTCATTGCGTTATTTTCAAGTTGCAGAATCAAAGTTGAAAAATTTAATGTATATTGAGCTCCCACCCTCCCTCTGTAAGTACGTGCAGAACATATTTTTGATCAGAATCAAATTACATTGACCCTTGTTAGTTGCTAAACGTAGCATAAAATAATTATATTTTGGGCATAAAGTTCTTCTCGTTTTATCTTATTAAATTTCCATCTTACATCTTATTCTATGTAAATTTCCATCAAATTTACATCTTTGGTCAAGTCGAAGTTTATTTATTAGGCTCAAATGTGAAAAGGAGTCTGATCCATAGGATCATTCTGAAGATTATTTTGAAATCATTTCAAATCAAACAATCGTTCCGGCATTGAATTTTATTACTTGAAATTTATTTATTTGTCACGTTAAATTATTATTATTCTCAGTTGTTTGTTTTGGTTTTATTTAATAATAAAGATGATTTGACAAGAGATTCTTAATTTGTTTTAAATACAAATACGAATTCATTATAAGTAAAGAAAAAATAAGGCCGTCATTTCTGGCTGTTCGATCCTAGCGACATGTCTTATTCCTATGGAGGCATCAGAACCCTGACTTCCGAGACGATAATCTAGCCAAATATTGCATTTGTCATAGTTGATATGAGGCTTTCTATTTTGCGACATAAATTTGATTTTTTATGGAACAATACATGTCTGGCGAAGTGTTGGAAAAGAATGGCATGGAAAAAATCGTCTGGTCTAAGTTAAAAAAACCGTCCAATATTTTTCCATAAATTTGAAATGTTTGCTTATTATCTATCCATTAGCTGGATTGCTGGTAAACTCGTCATTTAAAGTAAAACCCAGATGATAATAGCGTAATAGCGCCTCATCTGCACTTTCGAGTGAAAATATCTCTCACTTTGGTATTCACTAGGCTCATTAGAGCCAGCTGAACAGGAAAAGTGAATGGTCTTAAAAGGCATTATTCATGTCCAGTTTTTTTCACGTCATAACCAGCTGTTTTTATTCAAATTATTTTGGTATAAATTTATAAGGAAATAAAGCAAGACAAATACAAATACGAAATTTATCAAAAATCATATTTCTATGAGCAATGAAAAATATTTACAACTCCATAAACAATAATGGCTTTAGCACCTTATCAAGACTTATCAGTAATTAATCACTGATCAATCAATTAGTAATTACAATAATTACAATCAGTGGTCTTAACTGGGCGATCATATTGTCGTTATCTGTTGATTTCTTATTCGACTGCATAATTATTTCTCCAATTGCTCGATGTATTTTATTGTATTTGGCGAAGCTTTCCATTCATAATTATATGGTTGCCTTATCGACCTTTTTCAATTCGCGAATTAGATTAGATATTTTTTAAAACTTTAAAAATTTGAAAAAGTCTAATAGCCATTCTTGGTTTGGCTAGCTGAGTGACTACGAGGAATGCCAGAAGATAGCTTCACCAGAGAATCATTTGAGGATAGAAACACAGATATGTCTACGCTTTGGCCACTCGGAATCCTTATAAATTCTTCTTCTTTTAATAGCTCTCACCATTACTGGTTAGGATGTTTCCAGCGGCTACAAGAGTAGGATGCTTCCAAGCGGCGCGGTCTGATGCCATCGTCGACAGTAATAGAAGCCATTCCTTTGTCCACCGTCTAAGTCCATATACTGCTGGTCCATCTATACGTTCAAAATCTTTTCTGACTTGTAAATTGAATCCTTATAAATTAAACCAGTCTATATACAGTGCTGTGAACATTTCAAATTTCCATACTAATTTCATTTTCATAAATATTGGCTAACCGTCTTGCATTCATTTAACGATAAATTTATGCTAATTTATAAATATTATAGAAAAAAATTGCTAAAAGGAATTTTTGAAATATTGTAAAATCAACCAAACAATCAAATGGGGTGGAGTCGACGTTGCTGAGCAAAGTGCTCGGCCACAATTAAGATTGCAGACGTAAACGGCAAGCGGAGAAAAGGAGAGAAGAGAATCTTGTTCGCCTATCGTGTCCCCTCCCCCGTAATCAAAATTAATCAAAATTATGCGATCTGCATTCGCCTTATCTTGGAATGTACAGGTTCGTTTTTTTCTCAAAAATACCACCGCGATATCGCATCGAATCTTCCAATCTCTAAAAATTGTTGGAATTTTTTTTAAATTCGATGAAATTCAAATTTTTCTTACAATTAGTCTTTTAATTTTTTTTTAAATTTTAAACAATAAATTCATATAATTTTAATCAAGTTTTTGTTTTAATTTGTCATAATTTTGCATAGAAATGAGTAAATTCTGTATAACTTTTTTCTTGCTTGCAACTAGATTTGTAGATGTTTAGTATATCCACGAACTAAGTGGTCGGCATTTCTGGTTAGATTAGGTTTCAGGCTAGGCCCGCTGGTCGTTAGAATGGCTGGAAGTTTTTGCCAGAGAGTTGTCACTTGGTGACAGAATTGCTCGCGTTTTTTTAAACGACAAATTTGCTCTTATTGGGGCCAGGCGATGAGTCCTTCCTTCTCAGTCTAATAACCTGAACCACTGTCTTTTCAGCTATCTTACGAATCCCAGATTACGATAGATTGATTTCTATTGATAACATTTTCATTAAATGGTTTTATTTTTTCTAATTATAATTATATTTTTTGCAGTACTTATGGTAAATATATTTTTCCGGACTGTATGTATTTAAAAGTTTTTTAGTCGATAATGGAGGAAATCATTGTTTTCCTCCGCTAGCGTCTGAGTTCATCGTTTCCTCCATTTATTTATTTATTTATTTTTATTTATTTTATTATTTATTTATTTTATTTATTTATTTTTAACTCCATTGCGTGTTCAATCACAATGAATATTTAATTTGATCCGTCGGCTCTTTAAATAACAAAAAAGAATTTAAATTTTTATTTTTGCTGCAAAATTTGTCTTTTTTTGTGTAGATTTCTATAAATATTTCTATACTACCAATGACAACAATGCTACGAACCCGCTTATATTTCTATCCTTTGATCGCTTTTTCCCTCGATGGTAAAAAGTTTTTCATTCATATAATTTCAACTTCATTCTTCAAAAAATGTCTGCAGTTTATGGAGCAAGAAATTAAGCCAGAAATACTATTAGAAGAGGAGGAGGATAAATACTTTTTATTTATAATAAGTCTATCGACATGCATGTTTTTCTCAAGACAATTATAATGGTTGGCAAATAAAATTATACATACGCATAACATATTATCCATTACCCATATTAAATTTGGAATATAATTTTTGCTCAATTTTAGTAATTTTTCAGTGGCTAGGCTCGTTTCCTGTGTCAGGCACGGATCCAGAGACGATTTCACGTCGTTTGGATCGCTTCAGTGCCACGAGTGAACCTATTAACGTCCAGTTTTCAGTTTCGTTAAATGGTGTACGAGTTTGTGATCCGCAATTAAATGTTAGTTTCTTCGGTTATTCGGTTTTATCATTATTATCAAATGTCTCATTGTTTTCATTATCTTTTAAATTTTTATTTTTACGCTTTATTCATTCGATCAGCAATCTTATATTCTAAATTAATGACTAACAATTAATCAACCAAACAACCAACTAACTGACTGTCCATCCGTTATTATCTTCATTCTTTCCTCGTGAATGAACTAATGTAATTCAGTGAGGTAATAGGATTTTGTGATAAACAAAAATGGATCACTTCCCTCATTTGCTTGATCTTTTGATCAATGTCTGTAGATGCTTCAAACATTCTCTCATTTATTATGCTTCTGTTTTCATTGAAACTTCATAAATTATTATCATTATCAGTTGAAAAAATTCTCTTCTTACCTCCTGTGGGTGACTTGGGTTTTCCTTCAATTTCAGATTGTATATCAGAGATGTGGGACTCTGAGGGTACGCAATATTTTAGTGGCTCCTAGCAATCCTTTATAACTCTTATATTGTTTCTCGGATCAACTGGAACAACTTTTCTAGTTTAGAGGTCACAATTCCTAGTGTTTCAGTTATCACTAGGATTATTTTGGTTTTCCTTCCCACATCATCCCTAGTACCTCATCCAGCCCCTCTTGTTTCTCCAGATTCACATATTGCTTCTTCCTGATATTCTTATTTCTTAGGATTGTTTTATCTATTTTATCTATCAGCTTTTGGTCCAGCTTTTCTAACCATTAGTAGGATTTCTCAGTGTCCTCAGTTATCAATGGTTAATGATCCAATCCGTGAAGGGTCTTGCTTTGCTATGGTACTTCATTTGCTTGATCTTTTGATCAATGTCTGTAGATGCTTCAAACATTCTCTCAGAAACTCATATTTTAGTACCATCTTGCTGATGTATTCCCAAATGCTTCGGGTTTCGTTCAAGATAGTGGCTTAACAGTCGCTCACTCACTTACGCTCACTTCTTTCTGGCTGGTGCACAATTTTTTGGTTTTAGATGACTTGAGGTGAAAATTTCCGGAGAGTTTTGTAAAAAGTTTTTGAGTCTTAACGCCTGCAGCCATATCTTACTTTAGTTATCTTCCCACATCATGCAGATATTTGATGACTGGCATAGCATATATATTTACGGCATCAATATTTTTTCTCATGTAGCTGATTCTTCAGGATCTATCCTATCTTCTGATTGCAATGCCTTATCATCCTTATCTCTTTTTGAATTAATGATTATAAAAAATATAAAAAATGCAAAATAAAAACAAGGTATTCTATTCCTTGATGGTATTTGCAATCTTCTTCACTGTAAACCCATGCGAATGTGAGATGCCAAAATACTTGTAGCTAATCTGTAAGTCGCTCTCACTGGTTATATCATCCAATCTTTGTTATCAACATATGTATAAATTTTATATTTCCTTCTGCAGTGTTACTTCTTTTCCATTTTTTCAGGTAATCTGTTCCTTCCAGCTGTACTATATCTTTAGGCTCTATTGGCTCTAATAATAATAAAGCGTTTCTAAGCCAGTCTGCTTTCTGAAGATTACTGAAATTTTGGAACACTATAGTTAAGTTAAAGATTATTATAGTTAAAGATTAAAAAGTATTATAATTAAGTTAAAGATAAATCTAATATTTATTTCGCTGATATTTATTATCTGTTGGTTCTGGTTAATTCTAATTCTACGATGATCTAATTGCATTGCATTATCATCCTTATCTCAATCTCTTTTTGAATTAAATGATTATATAAAAATATAAAAGACACAAAATGCGAGCAAGATATCGATTTTTTTTTTGTTTAGACTCGCTTAGCTGGCTTCTCGGACCAGATAAATTTTATTCGACCATAGAAGTACAGGTGAGTTGCCAACAACCCCTGAAAAAAGGATTTATTCCTGTCAGAAATATCATAAAACTTCGACGCTGGGAAATGAAAGCAACCTCTCACTTTCTCCCTTTACCGTCAGCCATTATTTTTTATTTGATCTATGCTCACTGATAAGAATAAGCTACTTCATTAAAAGTCATATCGGGATGTTGTTAGGGATCCATTTCTACTTCTATCCCTTGATAATTCTCTGGCGAAGCGAATATAATGCACTGTTATTAGACAGTGGAACTAGCCAAACCAGAAATGGTGTGTTCATAGCATTAGATAGTGCCACATCTGTTTGCATTCTAATATACGACATAGAAAATGGCTTTTACCGCAAAATTGTCTTCATCGAAATCATAAATCATCATGAAAGTGTGGCACTACGATTCTGCAAAAATTCGTAAAATTACAACAAGAAACGAGAATCTCTCTCTCCATGTCAATGAATTTCAGTAATAATTTATTTTTATTAATCGCAATATCTGAACCCTCTCAGATAATTATCGAATCTCGAGCGGATTCGATATCGAAAGAAATAATTCGAAAATTGATATGGGAGGAGGAAAGGTGAAAGGAAAAAGGGGGTTTCGACTGTTAAAATCGATGACCAACTGACCTTTTGATTTCTTTCCCATCGGCTTTCATCAAAGATTTAATTAAGCAAGGACTGAATTCGTAAAAAAAGTTGACTATTTATAGAATAAGAGAACCATTAAACGATCTTTTATAAGTCAGGAAAACTTCAGTAGAAAAAAGGGAGAAACTGCCATTCTGTGGAAAAGAATTTCCATCGAAATCCATTCATTTAGTTTTTTGTCATCGAACGATATCGTTTGCAACGAAAAAAAATCAAATTCCTCTAAAAGAGATTATTGATATTTATTCTTTAAATTGCAAGAGATAATTTTTATTATATTCATTTTAACTCTCAAATTGGGATGGTTTTTAGTTGCTAAGTAAGTAAATTCGAAATAAATAAACTCAGCTGTGTCTTATCCACTTTGATGATATTTCATAAATTATGAATTTATTAGCAATGAGATTTACCAGGAAATTTCGACTGGTTTTTCCGGATATTGAGGTTAGGACCTCTCCACCTTTTCAAGGTGCCTTGAGAACGGGGACAGGTAAAAATAGGGAAGGGATCCCCAGCAACACTCACAAATATAGACTTTCCGTCAAGGGACATCATGTCGCGTTTTTAAACATTTTTTAAATTCAATTTCTTTTCTTTATAAACGACCTGGAATATTATTTGTCATTGATTGCATTTCGATACCATAATATTCAACCATAATATTCTCAATATTATTCTGGAGCCACCTATCGCGAAAGAATTTCATCCTGATTGCCAGCACAGCCAGTGTGTGAAATGTTTGAAAAAAGAACATTCTTTTTTTGCTACCGTGTTGTTAAGCCTTCACCGCTCCTAACTACATCTTCTAAAACTATTGTCTGTGGCAGTTAGCAGTGAAATTCGATTGTTTAGTTATTCAGTGAATTCTCCACTCGTATCGTCGCATCTGACACCTCATTCATCAATTTTAAGACTATCGGGTTTTTTGTCTCATTCAACCGAGTAGTAATTTCGAAATATCGCATTTATTTAGTTATTTTATTTTGAAAAAATTCAGATGCAATGTGAAACTATACAAATAATAAATTTATAGAAAAACATGAAATAAAATCTTTTGCTACCTTTTTTCTTTAATAAAATGACAAAATGCAAAGAAAAGTTTAAAAAAGGAAATTATTAAAGAGGAAGAACAGTGAATAAGTAATAACCAAAAGTAAAAGTAGGAACTACAAACTGTGCGTATAACTTTGCACATACCTTTTATCTTATATATATTAATAATAGCATCGGTGTACTGGAGTGAACCTGTCATTAAAAAGTGAAATACGAGTGATACCAGGTTCCATCTTCTATGCTCTGTTCTCTGAGACTTTATGGCTAAAGGATTTCAAACACGAAAAAAAAAATGCATGAGGTCAAAAAAAATCGACCAGTTTGGATTTTATATATATTTAATTACTATAAAATTCGTAAGGCAGTTATCTATTTTTACAAAAAAGAAATCTTTAAAATGACTGTAAAAAATTATTTCTAATTAAATTAAAAGGTGCGAAAATAGAGATGATTTTCGATTTTAAAATTTAGACAACTAATTCTTAAATTTTTTCGTGAGAATGAAAGGCCATTTGAAAAATATAAAAAGAAAGTTTGAGATGGATGGAAAATATTTTATAAAAAAATTTTTACTTAAGTGGAAGAGGAATTGCAATGTACTAAGGAAATAAGATAAATTTGTCATATTGATAAATTCTTTCTTTAAATATTCCTTTGTTTCGACACTAAACATTGAAGATAATATTAATATCGGCATTATTAGCAGGCCACATGATCCACCAATCACCAATGACAATGATTATTGTAAAGAAGCAGCAATAAAACAATAATAGTAATTGGTGAACGATGCATGAATGATATTTTAGGAGTAAAAATATTATTCACCCTTTATTTAGAAACAGAATAGCTAAATGGTTGAAGCTTAGATTATAGTTGTTTGGTCTAAAAAATCCGGAAATGGCTCTCTGGCGAAATTATTTGCACATTTAACAGTGTCAGTGGAGCGAGCCTAAGCCAGAAATAATGAACGCTAACCATTTACTTATTTCTTTCGCTTATTAGCCAAAAGGTAGTTGTTATTTTCATATTTCTAATTTTAATTTATTTTACAGTTATTTCTAATTAAATTAAAAGGTGCGAAAATAGAAATAATTTTCGAAAATTTAGACAACTAATTCTTAAATTTTTTTATGAGAATGAAAGGCCATTTGATGGTAATGGGGCAGTATTATTTTTTTAAAATACCAGTCATCACGAAAATATTTTAGAAAAAAATTGGTCCAAATCTGTCTATTAAGTCTTCTGCCAAATGATAATTGTTTCAAGTTTGTATTTTTTAGCTCGAGTGAACTTTAAAAATTTGTGCTATTAAGCATAACTGTAGATTAGACAAAATAGCCGAATGTTATAATTTATTATAAGGGGCACAGTTGAAAATATTAAGTATGGGAAGTGCTATTATCAACATTGCAACATTATCAACATTATTTAAAATTCATTATTCATTATTTAAAACTCATCACTCATCAAATTTTCACGTTCTTTCGGTAAACGAACTTATCATAATCAAACTGGTTGATTCATCGTTAATTTTAATGACATATTCTCAAGTTTTTCGTCTTTTAGCAAAGAGAATTGTGAATGCTCGCCTGCCACGCGTGCGGCCCGGGTTCGATTCCCGGCTGACGCAATGCTTTTAATACCGAATCAATTGGTTCGAGCTGGGTTCGATATTGCACTGCTATATTGTATATATACATCGTTGTTTAGGAAGAGGATAGATGGAAAAGCATTTTAGGTTTACCTACGAAATATGACACAGATGTGCCAAATTCCATCAGAAATAAATAATTCCAATATATCTTTATATCCGATCGATTAAGCCACATTTTTCATCCTGGTATTCCGAGTTGTCCAATTTTTTTATAAGGTTTGTGTTCGTTCTAACCAAGAGAATCCTTTTGAAAACGAAATTCAATTAGTAGATTGTATGGGTATTGCAATAAGCAGGTTTCCAATACGAACAAATTCGAGCCTCTAATTTCACTCGTTTTCGGGAGGCATATTACTCGATATTTCGATTCACTTGGGCAAATTTGAATAATCCACTTTCCTAATTTAGTTATTATGTTAATACAATGATACTAACTGGTCACAGAATATTAAATAAAATGTTGATCATAAAATTTTCACAGGAATATTACGATGAAAACAGGGTTTTTGGCTGGTTCCATTAACTGCTACAAAATCCTCAGAGAACCACTTGGTGGTTGGATGATTTCATTTTTAATAGGCTTACCCCTGACAGGAGTCGAATTAAAACGAATGGAGGTAATTATTTTTTTAAAGGTTAACAAGTCTCTTCCTTTGAACCACTATACCGTCAGTCATTTGACTGCTGTCATCGATCACTTGAAGCGTAACAGCAAAATGCCGTATAACAGTGAACAATAAACGTTAGTTAGATTTATGGATGAGCACTGCTGACTTGCCGGTGACCATCTGTTCCTATTTTTCTACAGCAATTCGTCAGGCTCTCCCTTATCTATTTCATCAAAATTCTAATACTAAGAAAACTTTTTAAAATTATGAAAAAAGCAATTTATGAATTTGCATATCGAACATAATTATTATTGTAAAGATTATTGCGAAATTAAGAATTTTTATCAACTAATGTTTCCCTTTGAATTTTATTTAATTTGAATTTAATTCTAATTTTAATTTTGATTTCAAGGAAATTATTGAACAATAAATTACTAAATAAATAAATAGGTAGATGGTGGCGTTTACCATTTCTAATCAGGCTAGCTCTTGAACTGTTACTACGGTTATAAACTTCTGGTGGCGAGTCACTTGACTACCGGAGAAGAAATGGGTCATACGTTCCACGTGGGTCTTTTAATGACCAGTTTACTTTTCTCAGAAAGTCGAATATTTGTCTCGCAACATAATCATCTGAACGCTATTCACTTGGATATCCTAAATGTACAAACATAGAGAAGAAATGTTTCAATGGTCAGAAGAAATCAAAAAATTCCTTTTTCAACCCGAAATTTTTCTTATGAATTACTGCAATTGGCAGGAACAATATTTATAAATAAAAAATTAAGTAAACAACCAAACTACTTCAGAAGCACCTCAAAGGTTATCCCGTTGTTAAAAGGCTATCCCGTCTAAATAACTTATTTGAAAATTTGCATTTACCTTTGATGACTCGTACAATTTAGTAAACTGGAATTTCTCCATTTTGTTATCTTATTTTATTATCTTTTTAAGTCAATATTCTAATTTATTTTTAAGCTCTTTTAGACTTTATTAGTGCAATTTTCAAGAAAAAGGCTTTTCATCATTAAATTTTTAAAATGTTTGGAGGAAATAATCGGAAGTTAAATCTAAAATAATCTCATCTGCCATAGAATAGAAGAAAGTTGCCTGTCACTGTTGCCTTTTATGTAAGCTACTTTTATAATTTTTTTTAAGAGTCCTCACCATTACTGGTTAAACTCGCTCCACTGGCTTGTCGCATTGGGCAATATGCCAGCGAGTCCAATAAGCAACTTATAAGCAACTTGGCGATAGAAATACTGGTGACTCATGGCCAGCATCACCCGGACTTTTATAATTCAAATGATTCGAATTTCTTATTCATTTAAAGATAAAATAAAATCAATAAATTTTTAGCAAATATTGTTATTTCATTCAATTCGACGAATACATTGCGTTGTTGGACGTGTGGAACACTGCCAGGTTGCTTATATAAGTCGAGAATCGACTGGGCAAATTTATCGACGACTATGCCATCTCTTTAAAACTGAATCTACCAATCAGGTAGGTAGTCACCTCTTCATTTTCATTTAATCGACCAACAATTTAAATTTTCCACGCGAATCATAGGCCAAATTTTAAGGTATACCGAGTAATTTTCTAGATACATGGCTATATGACCTTTTTATGGCTATATGACCTGAAAAATAATGAACATTTCAAATACACTTTTTTATTACATTTAAATGAGTGAAATTTAAAATTTTATAGGTGCATGAAATAGAGTCAGTTCTGGGCCATGCATTCGAGACAACTGTATCTTCGAAACCTTGCTCAGATGTTCGAGCAGTTCCGTCGCCGACATCTAAGGCACTATTATCAGAAGGAATGCATCCAGTGACACCGCTAATTACAGTTGCTTCGACACCCGTTGGTCCTGTCAAACCTCGTGCTAATCGTTCATCGCTGTTCCTCAATCGTATTTTCGGTAGCAAATCACGCAGTGATCTTCAAGCTTGTGTTATTCCTGAAATCACACCGGCAAGGCGCAGAAGAAGGCCAGTAAGCGCTGTCTTCAGTCATGCACTTCATCGATTATCAACAGCATCAATTTATAATAAAAGAGTTAGTACACCCAAATTTTGGTCTTTTTATTGAAGTAAACTTGACCTTATGAATAATGAGATATATTTTGCTTGTAAAGTATCTATATTGCGGCAAAACAGTCGATATTTTAACATGAAAAGTAAATCTGAAATTAAAGCGTTAAAATCATGCAAAATACATGTTTATTTATGGAATTTATGAAATGTTTCATTGAACCATATGCTTAAAAAGATTATATATATATAATTTTTAAATTTATAAAGATTATACATAAAAAATTAAACCGTGATTTCATATTATAATATCTGACCACAAATGTTCATGCCACATTTTGATAATGCTAATTTAAATATATTTTGACGATATGCGTTAGTTATAGTTATATAGTTATTGCCGTTAGATATTAATGGGATTAATAAAAATTTATTGCCTATAAATTGCAAATATTTATTAAAGGCCTTATCATTATTAGATCAATGAGCGAAATAGAAATTTTAGTCGCTATTGCCATTACATCATCCTAAGGAATTTATTGGTTTCGTTAATACGAAATAATTATTAATTTTGAAGATTACCATTAAATCATAGTTGAAAGAAAACTTGCCTAGGGATATCCGAAGTGAAACTCGATATTACTAAAAATTCAAGTTTATTAATTTTTCTGAGATATTTCAGCCAAAATTGCGAACAATTTATCATACATAATTCTATAACTTCATGGTAGTCTCAAGCTTATTGTGAGTCTTAATTTATTAATCCTAGTTGTTACTCAAAATATTGTCTCGAACAAGAAGATTTGAATTTTGCTTCCGGCAAAAGTAAAATTATCATTGAAAAATCCTGGTGTTGATAATCCACCTATATCTTCGAGTGACTTTCTGAAAAATCGTACTAACTGCCACAGGGACACGAGTCTAACTAGAAATGGTGGGCACGCTAACTACTTTCCTTCATTAAGAGTGAGTTTTAGGCGGTTTTTTTCAGCGTTTTGGTTTGATATATTTTCTATTTGTTTATATGTTTATTCTTCTATTTTTCATTAGATAGAATTAGATTCTATTTATAATCATTAGATAGAAGATTCTTCGTTATATTCTTAGAAATTCCATTATACATTCTTTTTTCCTTAAAGGCGAATTGAAGGTTAGAAAAAAGCTTTTTATCGAAAATTTTTCCACATTCCAACATTTTTTTTTGTTTGGCAGATTACTCTTTTGATTATAAATGAACGAGTGAAATACGGACAATAGGAACGAATTATATGTGCACTATTCTATAGGTTTTATTAAAAGGATAAAAGTTTTTTTTCCAAATTTATCATCCGAAGAGCCCATTCATGCAATAGAATTTTTCATGGAGTTAATCAGCCAAAACTTTTTTTTAAGAGCCCTCAACATTGCTGGTTAGATTTGCTCCGGTGATTTGTAGACAAATATGCCATAGGATCCCTTGACAATAGAAATGCAGGTGAGTTGCCAGCATCTTCCGGATTTTCGGAAGGACTTACTCCTACAGGAATAGTCCTTCAGCATCGGCGCTCGGAATTGAGCAACAACCCAATGAGCCATTCTGGATTTTTTAGATATGAGAGGTTTACTTTTGTGAGGGTATGAGAGAGTGAATCCATGACCCTCGACGCGAATCAAAGCAAAACCATACCTCTTGACCCTTCAGGCATATAAAAAATTGAAAAGAGTTTTATTTTATAAAATTGGACCAGTGATTCATCAAAAGGAAAGTATTTTTGACAACTATTTCCACGATTTAATAGATGGGCTTTAATGATTTTGGGTTTTGAATTTTGGAAAAATTATTTGATTTATTTATTTGATTTATTCTTTATTTGGCACCGAGTGGTTGCTGTTTAGATTTTTTTATCGTCTCGAATATTGAATATTAAATATTGAAATATTCAAAGTTTGCCTGTACTTTCAAGAGGGATAACCTATCATTAAAAAGCCCGCGTGATGCTGGAAGCTTATTTGCATTTCTTTTCCATGAGTGATTCCTGACAAGAGTTTGGAGCGAGCAGTCAGAAATGGTGAGCGCTAATCATTTTTATTCTTTCTTAGCAGTAATAATAAATGGATTTTTAATGAATTCATTCCATCTGCTCATAAAAATTTTTCATAATTTATGTTCCTGAAGGTCTATGCAACTTCATGAAATGAAATTTTAGATGCAGTTAGTTAATAAATTAAAAATTCTATATTAAAAATTCTCTACAGATTTCTATCTCTGCAAAAATTTAGTAGAAAATAAAAATTCTTAATTTGAAATTTATTTTTCTTATAGTCATATATCTTTTATATAGGAATTTCTCAACTTTCTCAAGTGTAGGAATTTTTGAAAAAAAAATTGTCCTTTTAATTTTCACGGTCACCTTACGCCAAAATTTTTTATTGCACATTTTTTGGAAAATTTTCCTTTGAAGAATAAGGAGAATAATTTTCCTTTGAAGAATATTCATTCTTCGACTTTCTTTGATAACTACACTCCGAACTTTGCTTTAACTTTAATAATCGTAAAAAATAGGGAAAATTATTAAAGGCTAATTTCAGCATTTCAAGAGAATTGCATGAATTTATGTTGTAAGTTTCGTTATATTGTTAATGTTGTACAACATTAATGTTATATCGTATAGTGAAAACTGTCGCAATGACCTTTATGGGTTGCAGTCTGCACTAGAAATTTGCAAAAGATATTCCAGATTTATTCCAAATACCATATATTCCGTATGGGTCTCAGTATATGGGGCCTCAGCATTCCTATAATATTCATTTTAATAATTCCACACAATTTCCTTTCCTATGCACAATTGCCTTTATAATTAGAATATAAATTATAATTTATAATTAAAATATAAATTATAAATTATAATTAGAATCGTTGCTTGGTTTATTTCAGCTGAATTAGGATAATTGGCCTTTAATAATTTTCTCTCCTATATATGATTAAACTTATAAATAAGAAAATTTTTTTCTATTTCCCTTTAACTTTGTGAAAACATTTTCCATATATATACTGGTATATACATATATATACAAAAAGCTAACAGTGGTTCATGGGCGCCTAAGATCAACAAGCTGCTTGCGGCAAGCTCCCATCCACACTGATTAACATAAGAAAGAAACAACGGTACGAAAGATCCTCATAAAAGAACAATATCACCCAACTACTGACCAATAATCTACTTACATACATGTGGAAAGTCCTGTCAGATATCACAGCCACTCAGCTTCATGACCACATGAGCCGATACATAAGTGCAGTTCAAAAAGACGTTGGGAATAACACCGGAGGCTCCAAACATCAGCTGCTCAAGACTCAAAATCTTTGCAGACAATCTGTGCACAGCTTGAATTGACTATGGAAAAGCCTATGACTCAGTGCCTTACAGAGAGATTGTGAACGTCTGGCTCTATACAAGGTCAACAGAATCCTAAATACATTCATTGAGAATTCAATCGTTTGAAAATCGTTTGAGAAACTATGGTCATGCAGTTTAGGTAAAGTGGAAAACATGAAAAAAAGAAACGATTCAGCCTACCATCGATGAATCTCCTCTTGTATATTGCATTTTTCGAAATCATGTTTGCTCCTATCGCAGAAGATGAATTTTTGCATCTTATTTGTTCTTAATTTTATGAATTTTTCTTGCAAACCGATTTCCTATTGGTTTTCCTTAATTTCGCATTGTTTCCGAAACTATCCAGGTCATTTTCACTCTTTAAATTATATGACAGGTGAAAGGAATTCTAAATTTAAATCTTCTTACGCAAATTTTCAAATTTTTTTTAGAAATTTTTCAAAATTTTTACGAAATGTTTTCGCTGAAATTTGAAAAATAAACCAGATCTATTTTGAATTTTTAAAAAAATATTTTCTAATATATATTTTTTTTTAAAGGTCCTCACCATGGTTAAACTCGCTCCACTGGCTTGTCACATTGAGCAATATGCCAGGGAGTCTCTTGGCGATAGATATACAAATGAGTCGCCAGCATCACCCGTATTTTTGTACAGGTTTACTCCTGCAGGGAATCGAACCTTAGCATCGGTGCTCCCAATCGAGCAACAACCCACTGAGCAATTCTTAAAAAAAAAGCTTAGGGCACTTGGGATTCCCAGACCGTCTCCGATGCTAGTGCTAACCAAGCGCAACGTTGCTTAACTTGACAGATCGGACCTGATGTCTTGTTTTCGACGTGGTATGGCTATAAGCAATTTGTATTTTATTCACAATGAAAGGAACACAATAATAATAGAAAAGTATGATCGTGAAAGAATGTTATTAATATGTAATAAGTTGTTGGTGACCTAGGATTATTTTGTGAAATATATGATTATACAACAAATAGCAATTTATTTTACTTTATAATATGACAATTTTAAAGTGATTTACAAAAAACATTAGTTGGAGAAATCGCGACCACTGTTAAACTATTAAATTTTTGATGTAACAAATTCTTAAATGACCTTTCATAAAATAAAAGTTATGAATAATTTTAAATGATCCAGATTAACCAGGCAGTTTTTTAATGTTGTTTTCGTGAAATAGTCAAAGTTTTATAAATATTTATTTATTTCAAAGGGAATAAATGAGCAGCCCTGCAAGTAACAATAGCCTAAACAACTGTAACGCAATTCGAAATGAATTGAGGAATGTGCTAGAATGTCATGAAAAGTTTTTCAAATTATTGCATTTCTTAAACTATGTTACCTTTTGCTTAGCGAAATTACCTCTATCCGCTTATTCCAACAGTTAATGAAAAAATTGTGGGCCATAATTTCACAGAAGTGAATCACAAGTTTCGAAGATTTCAGTTCTGCGATGGTTTTGATAAGTTTGTTTAGTTTTTTAGTTTTTGTCTTTTTTCTAAATCAGTTCACTTCATTGTGGTTTGATCGATGCAGAGACATCTTAATTATTTACCATGAATGAGAATTTTCAAGCATTATTTTCGAAAAATGAGTTCGTTATACTTTTTATTCATTTGCCTTTCATAAAAAAATTAGCGCCCACATAACAATCTATCATTTGCGCTTAATATCCCTTTCAGTGGATTTAAATGTATTTAAATAGAAAATTTTTTTGTGGAAATTAATAAAACTTTTCTAACAACTTCTGTTTGATGAAAAATTATGTAATTATTTCAATCATTAAATTAATGCGGTAATATAGTATCAGCGCACCAAATGTATCGCAATATCTACGCAATAACCCCAAAAATTATTCTCATCTCCACATCATATCATTTTTGACTGGATTAAACGATGATTTGCATAATTAATTATAAAAATTTTTCTAAAAATTTAAAATATTCTCAGTTTATCATCAGTTAATCTTTAATCAGTTAATCTGCAAATAATTCCTTAATTTGATCTAATTCTTCTACATTATTTATTACATATCATGTTGAATCATAGAATTTTAGTTTTCATCAGCAGATGTCCCACGAAAAGAACAACAATTTCTTAAAATCAACAGCACCTGTGCAACACCTGTCGAAAAGGTTGAAAAATCTGCAGAGGTTGGACGAGTGAGTTGTTTGGTTTGGCTGGCTGCATTCATTACGAAAGCCTTTTGCCAGAAATTCACTTGCAGATAATATAATAGATAGATAGGTCTCACACGAATTCCACTTTCCATGGTAGATTTGATTCCATTGATAGGTAGATAGGTTTCTTTACCTTCGAACGGATTCCACACACCATTCACTCTCGGCGCCCCCAATTGTTTTATAGGAATTAAATCTTGATTTCTTTTCTGTTCTGATCATTTATCACTAATAGGTTAGTTACGGTGGTATGTTCTTTGAGCTCTGTCGTGTAACGTCGCAGTTCGATTCGGTTTTGTTTGCTGCACTGAGCATGATTTACCTTTTTGTACCATAATTGATAATTCAATTGAATTGCTGCTCTACCCATTTAAAAATTTGAAATATGAATAATTAATAGATTATCGAAATTATTCTCATCAATTACAACATTTATAAGTGGAAATTGATATGTGGAAATCAACAAGTAAAGAAATTTTTATGAAATTTATGATTAAAATATTTCCAGAAAGAAGTAAGGCAAGTAAGATTATCGCATGTTCTCGAAAAACCGCAGTTGTACTACGACGAGCAGTTGTAAGTTCTTTGAACGAATTTCAGAACAGTTCTTTTTCAAAAATTCGAAACTCGACATTCATTCTCAAAATGAATGGAAAGGGGTTTGACGAGGTGGTTATGTATTCGTTATCATATAGAGCTGGTTATAGAAGTTTCTTGTAAACATTTGATTGGGAATCAATGTTTTAGGCAATTTAGAAAATCAACTATCTGAATGGGAAATCTGAATTCACGAAGAAATGAACTTTTTAGAAATTAACTGCAAAAAACCGATACAATATGCATTATGTCGAAGGAAAAATAAATTTCCACCCTCGAATTATGATCACTTATTTTCTTTTTTAGGTCAGAATGGGTTTATCCAGTCGATGAAGCATTAGAAAAACAATTGGAGCAAGTCGCATATTTCTGCAAAAGTATTAATCGGTTAGTCACCACTATCTATAAATCTTTCGCCGTGAATCCTAGGAGTGTTAAAGGATTGTAAACTAATGACTGGATTTAAGAATAATTTTCATTTCATTCATAAAGTTTCATACAAGTTTCTTTCTATTAATTTTTTTATAAAAGATATTCGTAAAAATTCTAGGAGCGACCATAATTTTGTAATTTTAGTTGGGGTAATTTGTCTTTAAAAAAATTTCCAGAGGATCATAGTCATATACAAAATGTTAAAAACTAGAGTAACATCATAAGAAAAAAATTCAGAAATGCTAGAAGAGAGATGATCGAGCGAGTTTGATTGTAGGATTAAAAATAGAGGATAAAAATAAGAAAAAATTAGGGTTTGAGTTGTCGCTAGAGAGTTATAGTGAGGGGCTGAAACAATATTGTACGGGAAATGTAGCATGGTTTAAGGCATTATCAGTAAGATGTTACGATAAAGCAGGTTTTGTGGAAGATATGTCATATAGGAGATTTTAAGGGAGTAGATTACGAGAATTTCATAGTTCGCTTCGCCGCTTGCATTCTGCAAGGAGAGATGTAGAAAGTGTGAAAGAAATATAAATGTGTGAATTAGACTGTGTCATATTAGTTGAATACAGCGGTGTTTCACTGAGAGAGAATTAAAAAATGAAAAGGAATTTGAAGAGTGTTTACGACTGCGAACGAGATATGAGAGGGTTTAACGTGTACAGTGAAGGGCATTTAAAGTGAATTTGATCGAGTAAATGGAGTTTAAGAGGCACCAAAGGTAGTAGATTTGGAGTAGAACTGAGCATAAGAGGATTTTGAAGGTGGCAACCTGATTCGAAAAGCGGAAAAAGCGATCGAGCTACCTTTTCCTGGCAGAATTTTGTTATGGGCTATCAAATTATAAAGTCTTTATCCATCTACAGTCTATAGGGTGAGATTCTAGAAGTTTTTCGAAGAAGTTTTTTATGTATTGCAATAAAACTGAATCGATTCGTGTCTTTTCTAGAACCAACACAACCAACTTCATTGCATCATGATGCTTTTTAAACGATAATTTTTCACGACAAAACTAATTTATTTTGTACACAGAATTTCGATAACATTACACTTACAAAAAATAGTATTAAGCTTTGAAATTTTTTTCTTTTTTAAGAGCCCTCACCATTATTGTTTAGACTGGCTGCTCTGGCTTGTCGCCCCAGACAAATATGCTAGGAAATCCTTGACGATAGAAGATAAGTTGCCGGTATCGCCCGTTTCTTTGGATAGCTTATTCCATCCTGGAGTATATCGACACTCCGAATTGAGTAACTACCACTGAGCCATTTCACTCTCTTTTTGTTTTCTTCCTTAGGCGATACTGCCACTCGACGAAGAGTGGTGCATCGGCGGATTGGAACCCAAATTGTTGGCAATTATCATGCCACTGAGCCATCGACGTTTCGAAATTTAAGGCTTCATGAAAGGACATTAGGATATTTTGAGATTTAAGGCCTCAAAAAGTCTAAATCAGTATTATAATAGATAAATAAGATCATAAGTGCTCAGCCTTTATGGTACTGCTATTTCGTTTTAGGAAATATTTACGTTAAAATTCGTACTTCAACGATAACTGTACGTTTCAGTAAAGAAAATAGAAATGCTTATTTATGTTGTTCTTTTTATGAGTTCGAAATTGAATTAAATAATGCAGATGAAAATTAACCACCGAAGGGACAAGGAAACTAATTTTATTTCAGAAAAGATAAGAATCGATTCAGCTTTATTGCATTATGACATTAATGGGAGTTGATTGAAATAGATTTAAATAATAATAAATTCCCTAGTGTATTCAATAAAGTTATCAAAGAAAGCTGTACAAATGCATTTTTTTAACCTGAAGTGAGGGATCTTTTCTTTTATAAGTGGATTTTCATCAGAAATTTAGGAATCGAGCTCTACGAGCACTTCTAACTCAACCTGATGGCTCGTTTATACTTCGAATTTCTGAATCAAAAAATCGATGTTTGGCTCTAAGTGTTCGTGTGCCTTTTAATTTTAATTCGAGTGGAATTTCACATTATTTGATTATACGAAATGAAAGAGGTTTCAAAATTAAGGTTAGAGGTCATGAGTTTTTTTTTACCTCTCATTAAAATTACCAATATTTTTACCAATATTTTTGAAATTATGGTGAAAATCGCTTTCAATTATACTAAATAACTAAGTAAATAGAAATATTTTATATTTTACAAAGCTTATTTTATAAAGCTTCGAGAATTTTTTCGTTAGATTATAGGGCTCAAACAAATCTTTTCCATCAATTCCAATGCTTATCACTCATCATTCTGTTATGCGTGAACAACTGCCATGTCGTTTATTTTTTGTTCAGTGGGATCGTTTATGGGATTATGAAGATAATAATAATTATGATTATCCACCTTGTGAAGACTATGAATGCCGAATGAGAGCAGATTCATAATAATATTATCACCTTATAAATATGTAAATTTGTGTATTCAGATATATACATTTTATGTTTTTTTATATATTTTTTAAGTATTACATTTTAAAAATTTGTATATAATTTTAAAAAATTCTTGAAATACGATTTTCAAGAGTCAGATATTTCTATATTTTTATTAAATTCATCAAAACTATTTTATAATTTAGTAGATTATCGAAAAAAAATACCGTGCCCTTAGTGTTTTAGTGCCCTTTATGAATTTTTGACACAAATCTTAGTTTTGAATTATTTTCATCTATCTACGAAGTTTTCAGTTGATGATATTTTTTGGTTTTATTCCGACAATTTCTCGATTTCCCTTGATTTTTTCTAGAATTCATTCACTACCTGAATTTAAATATAATTTTTTTATTTTTCGCTAATTTTCTAATTCTATACGATTCGGTGGTTTTTCATTTTTTTTTCAAGCCATTTTATGTGATCTTTTATTATCGTCGATTCAATTGTTCAGAAAAATAATTTTTTAAATGTGTACAAACATCTTAATGCAGTGCGAAATTCCTAAAATATTATCAGATTTTTACTACAGCTTGTTCTTCAAAAAAAATTTTTCCATTTATTTTTTTTTGCTCAATTTTGTTTTAACAATGATAAGTGAATGAATGCATTATTACAAAATTCTATGGATGAGAAATCAATAATATTGTGGTTCCATAAAGTTCGAAAAATATTTGAAAAATATTGGCAAAATTGGCCGTTAAATCGTTTTAATAATGAATTATTACATGAACATTTGCGATTCGATAGTTCCACAAAATTGGTCAATTAGTGTATAATTAAAGTAAATAAGGAGTTAGCTTCATTATTTGTGACCTCTTCAATGGCCGCTAAGACAATGAGAAATTTTTGTTTGAAGATCATTTGGTCTTTGAAATATAGACACTTTGGCAATTTGGCAGTTTGTTGAGTTCACTTTACAAGAAAAAAACCTTTGACTTTCAAAGGATGCATAGCAATCACTCCGGCTACCTTGTCTCCAAATAAAAATTGTTAGCGATATTCTATAAATTTTATAATTTTTTCATTTTAGGGTAATTTACCGTTTACTGTTTGGGTTATATTAAAATATTTCAAGTATGATTCGTTTTCTGGTAGGAATGTGCCTGCCAATTAAATGGCTCATCTGTACTTTTATTCTATTCACTTCTATCCCCAAGTAATTTGGTGGCGAAAAAATATCATCCTAATAACCAGTGCAAAAGATCTAACCAAGGTCTAAAGGTCTAAATTGAACTGAAAATTCAGCAAATTTTTCATTTATTGGACGATTTACAGCAGTAAATTGAATAAATCCAAGAATAAAATAAAACTTTTCGTAAGAAAATAATAAATAATAATAAAAAGATAATAAAAAGATAAAAATAAATAATAAAAAGATAATGAATTTAAAAAAATTTTCCATGGTTTCTTTACAGAAGGGAACTTTCGAACCAATAAATTAAAAATAAATAAACTTGATCAAAATTTTCATTGAAGAAGTTTTAAATAGAATTCAAATAAGTATTTGCCGGAATTTTTCAGGATTTTCCTTGGAATCTTTTCAAACTTCAATCAGCCTACTTTATTTAGTATTCATCTAGTATCAAGCTGTCATAATTAACTATGCGTTGCAATTACATTATATATATTTCTTTTGATAGTATTATTTTGTTCTTTTAGAAATTATGGAAAATTAAAAAAATTATTCCAGTAAAAATTCAGGGTTAAAATATTTCGATCAAATCAAATAAGTTTGTAAGCATGTTTTCACAAAGTACAAAGTTATTGCTATATAATTGTAGTTTTTGTTATAACATTTTGCAACTATACTTATGCATGAAGCTTTCCAAAATATTGGGCAATTTAAAGTATTAAGGAGAAATTGCATTTGCCTTCTCCAAAAAATGCTCTGGAACTTTGGGCAACTGTCTTCGAACGATTGCTGGAGCAAGAATTGAACAGGAAATAGTTGGAACTTCTGCGATAGCAGTTATTGTATGATAAGTACTCATACGTTGTAGCCGATTCGTTTGCCTTTTTTTACATATCGAATCATTCATCCTGATTTTTAAATTATTCATTCTTATTAGTTCAACAAAAGCAAAACGACGTCTTATATAATCTTATAAAATTTTATCTTATAAAATTTCTAAATTTCCAGAAGGAAACGAGTTACAGTACTCCTTTTATCCAAAATTATTTTTGGGTCGTTTTAAGCAAAATTAAATTTTACAAGATTAATAATTAAACCATTTATTGACTATTTGGCAAAAAAATGAAACCCTCACAATGTTAATACTATTCGATTCAATTCGAGAATATTTACGCATAAAATCTTTTATAAATGAGCAATTTGAAAATTCTAATAACGAATAAAATTTGAAATTTTAAAATGAAACGATCAATAAATATTAAAAAATGGATGTTAAAAAATTGAATGAAAATAAGAAAAAACAGCAGATCAATCGAGTCGACCTTACTACGTTTTTAAAAGTAATAAGTTATAATAGCAACCAACCATACGAAAGCGATTGGAGCAAATATTGTACTAAGCCTTGATAATATCACTGGTGTCACATTATATGAGATATCCGCAAAATTTCTGTCGAAAGGATTAAGACAAGCGATTGCATAAGGAAGATAAGGTGTAGTTGTCGCTAATAAGCATATCAAACAAGTCTATAAGAACATAATTCTTGATTGGTAGAAAAATTGTACAAAAATTACAAAAATTATTGAAAGCTGGGGTAAGTAGCGCTCAGCATTTTTGATCAGATTTATCTCACTGGCTTTTACTCTACGATAAGAAATTTTTGCCAGTGTCCGAATCTTTAGCGATAGATTTATTCTGCTGGAGGTAATGTATGAATTTTAGCGATAATTCGACCAACATTCGGCCACTCATCTATTTTGTTTCCCCAGTAATAAAATAATTTATTGCATTTGGGAAGTGATTATTAAATATAGTTAGCCGCTTTTTAGAAGATCAATCATGAAACCATGATTATTCTGTTCTTTCTATTCTCGTTGTGTTAGTCAATCTCTCTGTTTTTCATTATTTTATTGTACTGTGCTTCGCTAAACTATAGAAGGAATATATTAATACAAGATAATCTTTTCAAAAATATATTGATCTTATTATTTTATACGGTTCACTTGTAAGATAAGAGGAAATTCCAAATGGCACCGAAAAAAGTAGCAGCTTATGGGGCCGTTTCCAATAATAATGTTAGCTGTTTAAATAAAACTATCGAGGATCTGGGGTCACAACTAGCTTCCATTACTGAGAAATATGAAAAGCAACAAGATTTAATTCTTAACCAGATCTATTGAAATACTTATAAAGGTCAACGAAAAACTTAAGAATGATATCAATAATTGAAAGCCTCGTCTTTGGATGCAACTTTGAGCCTCCAAAAATCTCAACTGAACAATTATTGCAAACTATTGATGAATATTTTGAAAAAAAAGAAAAAGAACCAAGTCTAGTTGGCATAAATAATCCGGATAAGTACTTAAGATTCGACTTGAAGATAAGTGCATGGCTATGTCTATTTTACGTAATAAGAACTTGCGCCCGATTGTTCCCCATGGAAGCTTTTTGAGGAAGGATCTGACGAAAAGAGAACTATTACTAGACAAATAGTTGCGAAAAGAATTTTATATACGAAATCAGAATCTCAATCTGAAGAAGTATGTTGTCAGAAATCTTCAAATAGTGGAACTAAGGCAGCCTCGCCAATGCTTTACAATGGCGAACAATTTTTTGATTCCAGTTTTCTCCCATCAATCCTACTACATCTTAAGACAACTTCCCAAGTAAGGTTAATAAAATGGGAAGTAATTTATCTTTATATATATTTAATACAAGAAGTTTAAAATATAAACTTACAACTCTTAATAATTGATAACCCAAACATTTTTCTGTATCAATATTCTGTATCAATTCTGTATTTTCTGTATCAATGAAAGGTGGTTGGATGACTCTATTGATAATCGCGAACTAAACTTTGACGGCTGTTGTTTAAAAAGTAGCAATAAATTTGAAGAGGACTTTCTAAACTTTTGTACCTATGTTGGTCTAGAGCAA